>CAIGRL010298704.1:0-20456 GCA_903798325.1 Fraxinus xanthoxyloides
TTTAGTCCTTGGATATTCAACTTCTCACTATAAAGTCCAAACTTCAAACATTAACGACTATAATGAAGTTTTCGGGGTGTTACAGGTATGATGAACAAAGATGGAGAGATAGGATCTCCCTATCTGAGCCCTCGAGAGGAAGGAAAAAACCACTACGACGGCCATTTAGGATAACAGAAAAATGACACTCCGAGATACACCGACTAATCCTATCAATCCAGATCCGATTAAATCCAAATGCCTCTACTACAGAATAAATGAAGCTCCAATCCATGCGATCATATGTTTTAGTCGTGTCAAGTTTTAGCATAGTGTTACTTCCTCGCATTTTATCATCCAAAGTATGGAGAAGCACCTGAACCAAAAGAACATTATCCCTAATTAGGCGACCATGAATGAACCTACTCTGTTGTGGAGAGATAATGCGCAGTAGCAAAGTACTCAATCTGGAGTTCAATAGCTTAGTAATAAGTTTATTGAACACAGTACATAAACTGATAGGTCTGAAGTCGATCCATCTACAAGCACCGTCCTTCTTAGGGGGCAGACTATAGTGGCAGCAGCAAACCCTCGTGGAAGATGGCCGTTGTCAAAAAAGTCCAAGATTTCCCTATATATATCGTCCTGAATAATGTCCCAACAGTGTTGGAAGAATAGGGATGAGAATCCGACGGGTCCGACAGCATGTCACATCTATACTAAACACCGCCTCCCGAACCTCATGAATCAAAGGGATGCGGTTTATTGCCAAGTTATCATCCTCCGTCAAAAGTCTAGGGATCATATCAGAATGAATGGGGTTCAACGACTATGTAGGAGCAGATAGAAGCTCCTGGTAGAAAGCACTAGCAGAGGACTAAATGTCAGCAGGAGTTGCCAAGACAATCCCT
This sequence comes from Fraxinus xanthoxyloides, assembly GCA_903798325.1. Taxonomy (NCBI): domain Eukaryota; kingdom Viridiplantae; phylum Streptophyta; class Magnoliopsida; order Lamiales; family Oleaceae; genus Fraxinus; species Fraxinus xanthoxyloides. Next base: position 891 of record CAIGRL010298704.1, read on the forward strand.
ATTTGCGTCCTGATGGACCTAGTACACGATTTGATCCTACGTGCTTGAACCATTGCATGGACATAACGGGTATTGTGATCTCCTTTACATACCCAACGTGAACTGGCTTTTTGCTTCCAAAAACCCTCCTCAATAGATAAGGTTCGACTCAAAACTATATGTGCATGATGTAATAGGTCATGATGCTCCGGTATAGGGTCTCTATCATATACTATCTCAGCATCATCCACCCTATCCTCAGCATCACACACCCATTGGAAAATATCTCCAAACACATGTCGATTCCACCAACATAGGCCCTGTTTCAATCTAAAGAATTTCTCCCAAAGAGCAGTCATCCCCTAAGATGTGTAGGGAGCAACCACTTCAGAGCGACAAAGGATAAAAAAATCATGATGCTTAGTCCAAACGTTGAGGAATCTAAAAGGTTTAGGCCCAAAATCATCATCAAATACCCACTAAAGTAATAAAGGCGAATGATCAAATGAAGTCCGATTCAAGTGCCTAACAGTAAGCTGTCGAAAGAAAGCAACAGCAGTAGAATTAATGAGTACCCTATCCAGTCACTTTCTGACTCGACCATTGGACCCAGTATATAAAAGGAAACCAGCATCTTCTAAACTACAATCTAACATCATATCAGAGAAAATAGTGGTATCTCGATCACGAATATTATCACCAGTGTGCTCACCATCATGCGTAATAACGTTAAAGTCTCCCCCAACTAACTAAGGGTCGTCCATATCGAGAGAAATGTGATGAAGACCCTCCTACAAATCCCTTCTGATGGATACGTTACATAAAGTATAGACATGAGTCAGATAGATAGAACGCGCTAGTATGGGATCCTCAACTCTAATGTGAAGGATCGAGGATGATCAACAGTAACAGTAGTACCCGTGTTCCAAAAATCCAGATCTTGTTCGACTCATTTTGAACTCCCGTATCAAAGCACAGATAAAGTTGAATATCTTCAAATATATGTCGAAAAACAAAAGGCTCTAAAATAACCAAGAGATAAGCCTGATGAAACTGAATAAGTTTCTTCAAGCACCGACGAGTAGAAACACTAGCTACACCTCTTGCATTCCATATGATGGTACTCATCTGGATGTACATGAAGAGGTATCCTGTGACTAATCCTGGTCACCATCCTAGGAATTGAAGTATTGGCAGCTTTCGCATTTCTTTTTCGACTAACTAGGACAAAACCATCCTCCTCTATCTTACTAGTCATGCCTACCAAGTCATTAGCGATGAACTTCAAAATGAGGAAACACATCAGAATCAGACTGATCTGAAGTCAAGAAAGCCTCTAAATTTTGTTGACAGTGTGTAGGTGAAACTGGCCTCTCCATCATATCTTCTAAAAGAGGATCAAAGTATATGAACTACAAATCATGGGAGTATTGCTGATCAGATTCGAAGATTGAGCAACTGGTTGATCATCTAATGAGGTAACTGGTTGGCTATGATGACCTGCTCGAGTGGGAGCAAGTGTCAACTGATCTGGAGGTAAAGAGTTAGGAATCTGTGTATCAGCGGTACTAGTAACAGGTGGGTCAGTGAAAGTAGTAACTGTCTGATCGGCAATAATGTAGTAACCGAGGATACTGGGAGGAATAGAAGTAATATTCTCGGAAGTTCCATCTTTTCTCTTCTGATTGAGGTTAACGACGTCCATCTCTAGCGAGGAAGAGTCACAGTCTCCTTAGCCTTATCCAAAATTGGAGGTGCCCTAGAAGTATGGTCAACAACTATGGGTGCCACATGTGGTAGAGCAGGATACGAACTACTAGAGCATTTATCATTCTTATGTCCAAAATGTCTGCATCTGAAGCAAAAGTCGGGCACCTTATCATATATGATAGGCTTCCAATATCCTCCCCTATTTTCCCTCTCGATCCATACTCGATCAGGGATTTTACATTCTAGGTCAACCTCAATACAAACTCTCGCTTCACTAGGTGGTCGAAGATCCAAAGTAGTGTTAATACGAAGCGGAAGCCCTATAACCTTAGCTATAGCAAATAGTGCGCTCTTAGCGAGAAAGTGAATAGGGAGCAGGGAAAATGAAACCCAAATAGGAGCAATAGAGACCTCATATTGAAGACTAAAATTGGGGGTCCACTTGAAAACCCTCATAGGACAACAATTAATATACCAAGTGGGTTTGAGGAATAATCGTGAGTAATCATCCTTGTGCGCTAAGTGAATAATAATGTGTATCTCATCAACTAAGCTGATCTCATAATCACCAATGAATCCAAAGCGCATAAAGTTCTCACGTACCTTGGCCATAGAGGGTTTACGATGAATAAATTTACCTACAAGTGTGAACCTGTAGGCCTCCACAAGAAACGGTTTATCTGACTCTTCAAAGAAAATTACAGGCTCACTATGGTGGATATATAGTTCTTTAAAAACCAGCATATGATCTCTAGAGTCCTGAGGAGCACGAAGTACCAAACCAAAAGATTTCCTCTGGCTCCTTTCAGCCTGAGTCACAGTATGTTTGTTATTAACAGCAGCTGCACAGGGCTTAGGGGCCTNCAATAAACCCAAATCGCATAAAGTTCTCACGAACCTTTGCCATAGATGGTTTTCGAGGTATAAATTTACCTACAAGTGTGAACCTGTAGGCCTCCACAAGAAACGGTTTATCTGACTCTTCAAAGAAAATTACAGGCTCACTATGGTGGATATATAGTTCTTTAAAAACCAGCATATGATCTCTAGAGTCCTGAGGAGCACGAAGTACCAAACCAAAAGATTTCCTCTGGCTCCTTTCAGCCTGAGTCACAGTATGTTTGTTATTAACAGCAGCTGCACAGGGCTTAGGGGCCTAGGTAGTAATAGGGGCACCATAAGGATTAATGGGTGGTCTAGATGAGACCGGGGCAGAATGAGTGTCGGTAACCAGTGGAGGATGAGTAATGTTACCCATTTTGCCTACTGATGTCGATTCAAAATTTCGTTGGAATGAAGAGATAGTACCATCAATTTTGAGTTTCAACCGAGAATGAGTTTCAAAATTGGCGGTGAGGTTCGCCATATTATTGATCGGAGTAAAAGGCACTGTAGATGCATTGACTGTAGTGGGGGGAGCAGAAAGAGTTGATGATGGTGCCTTCGAAGGTGGATGGAATCCTTTAACCATATGTGTCGGAGTGGGATTGGCATTCGATTAATCAACAATTCTACCAATTGACGCATTACCAATGATTGTAGGACCTTCAATAATGTTAGTACAATTCGAATTTGGTGCCAAACCCTCAACATCAATACAAATTGAAGCTTGAAAATCATATTCACGTGCAATCACCTGTGATGAAGAAATTTTCGCATTTTGGAAATTAATTTGCGCAATTGACTGTTGACCCATGGCTCTAACATTACTAATTGAAGAGTTTCCCATCGAATTAACCATTTGGAGCAGTGAAGAGTCATCAAATTCGTGCAAATTGAGTTTTTTCGCACAAAAACTTCATGACAGCCATCAATTGGTCCCGTTTTGGTTGAAATTGGTTTGGACCCAGGGCTGGGCTAGCTGTACAAGGGTGGGAGAGGGTTAGCCCAGTAGGTCCACCACCTTGGATGGTCGTGGTTGCACCGGAATCAGCAGATATCATTTTCTGCTTTCGCGAATTCGGGCCAGCGAGAACTTCAGGGCCAAATACGTCCAGATTGGCACCAAATTTGGAGAAGCCCATTAATGGGCTAGGTGCTCCATGTGAAGGTATACCCAACCCAGGTGGTCTGCGACCCTGGGTCGCTGGATTGAAGCCGAAAATCACAATAGAACAGAGCGTTGTCGCGAGCACCGCGACTGGCAGTTTTCTGGGCAAAATTCGATCTGCTCAGCTGTTGATTAGGATGAATTGAAGCCATGTTTGAGGTCACCTAAGTGTGGACTTTCTACCAATGTAGGTCCGACGGCATGGGTGTGGCCGGAAGTGCATTTTCCGACATATTGCAAAGTTTCAAGCAGAATACTTTGAGCAACGATTTCTTCCAAATTTGTGGATGAAGATGTATTGTAAGTTAGTGTTATGGGCTTGACACTGGTACCAAAATCCGGTTGTTTGGGAGGTCGATCATGTCCTAATTTTGGTGCATATTTGGGGTTAAAGGTAAGTTTAGTGGATACAACACTTTTATCTACTAAGGGTACTTATACCATGAGCTAAGTCTGGTTGAGTACAAATCATAAGGTCCATAATAGAACCAACAACATTAGTATACGTTATTTTACTCATTCTTTCATGTTCTTCAACAATTTTGGAAATTGTTTAATAGAAAGTTTAAAATGATTTGCAATAGGCAAAGTCATATATTTGCATTCAATCATGACAAACTTTTCAACCACTTTATTTACATAAGAGTCTTGATTCACGTATAAAACATAGTTTTTCCTATCTCTTTTGATTTCCATGCCTAAAATTCTTTTTGCTTGCCCTAGATCTTTTATTTCAAATTCAGATTTAAGTTTTTCTTTAACAAAATCAATTTCAGATCTATTTTGACAGGCAAGAAGTATATCATCAACATATAATAATAAGTAAACATATTCAGGTCCTCCTTACCCTTTGAAGAAAAAACAAGAATCAAAATTACTCTTAAAAAATCCCAAATTCTAAAAATAGGAGTAAAACTTTTTTTACCATTGTCTTGGAGCCTGTTTTAGGTTTTATAGAGATTTCTTCAGCAAACATTCATATTTTGAATCTAGTTCAAAACCTTTTGGTTGATACATATAAATGGTTTCTTCAAGATCACCATTTAGAAAGGCAGACTTAACATCAAGCTGGTCCAATTCCCAGTTAAAATGAGCTATTAAGGCAAGAAGAATTTTGATAGATGTGTACCTTGCAACAGGTAAAAAGATTTCATTACAATACCCTCTCTTTGTATAAAGCCTTTAGCTACAAGCCCCACTTTGTATCTTTTACACAATGTATTAGGTTCACCTTCTTTAGTCTTATAAATCCATTTACAATCTACAGTCTTTTGATGTTTAGGTTTATCAACAAAAATCCAAGTCTCGTTTTTAATTAAAGAGTCCATTTCCTCTTGGATAGTTTCCAGCCACAGTTTAGACTCTTTATTATTAACAGCTTCTTCAAAGGCTATAGGTTCAAAGTTGACAGATTCCATTTCTGAATAAAATCTAACAAATTCATTAGTATTAATTCTGGTAGAAGAAAACCTATTTCTTCTACCTCTGTCCCTAGCCAACTAATAATTTTCAAGAGCAGTATCCTGAAAATATTCCTCAGTTTCAGATTCATTTTGAGGCTAATCAGTTCCAAATTGGGTAGTCTCCACCTCAATCAAATTATCAAGTTCAATGTGATTAAATTCTTGATTTTTCAATACAATTTCTTTAACCAGATTAGGATAAACAGTGTTTTGGTCTGAAGATGTTTTACAAGGAAACTGACTTTCATCAAAAACAACATTCCTACTAATTATAACTTTGAACCCACTCTAAGGGTGGTTCTATTCCTCGATTTGGATTTAGGATTGGGGAGTTATGTCTCGCAATCATCTTGGCTTGAAAGTAATTCCCTATACTTGGTATAACTGGTTGACAAATTTGGCATACTAACTTGTTCATGATTTCGTTCAAAGTATTTAATTGTTTGGCCATGTTGTCATAATGTGCATTTCCATTTTGAGTAAACATTTCCATGTTATGAACATTTCAAATTTACCTGTTCAACGACATCTTGTGTGAGTTCGTCGAGCAATGCACGCATGGTCCGATGACTCAATTTTGTCATTGGCTCGTAACGACTTTGACTCTGTCCCTCTGTTCCTGGAGTGCTTTGGTACTCCTCATATCTTTCGATCACAGACTGGACTATTCCTTGGCTTGCTAGCTCCTTATCAGAGTTTTCATGAGACATAATACATCACCTTTTCGTATCTTCACACGTCAAACTGTCCCACTGGGCGTCCCAAATTGTTTCGATCGGAAGTCGGGCCTCACTAACAATTAAAAGATGGTTCAGATAATTGTGTAAGGAACAGACCTCTTGAGACAAAGTCCCAATGAGGGGTGCTTTATTTATGAAGATTACAATTTACGAGAAGCGAAAATGCCTCCAAATGGTGCAAATACATAAAGCAATTGAAAGTTTTTGTAAGGAAAATTAAAAGAAAACAAAATTACATATTCTCTGTTTGAGAGTGGTTTGATTCGGGTTTCTTATTGTATGTCTTATCTTCTCTTTTATACTCCTTTGACAAAGAACCGTTTGGAAACTGTCATTTACTCTGTAACTGCTCACTTTCTCCATAATGGATAACTTGGTCAATAAACTACTGCTTTCAACCACTACCATTAATCCTATTATTTAACTGCTTGCCTTCGAGATTCTCGGATTGTGGAATGTGATAAGATTTCCTATTAATCGTTTTAATAACCGTTGCTTTACTTTCGCCCTGCTATTGGGCATATCACGGGCCTGAGCGATAATCACACTATCACGGGCCTGGGCGATAATCACACTATACTCGCCCAGATCTTGGGCGACGAACTGGCTTGAACGACGATGGACCTTCGCTATATAACTCCGTATTGGGACGTCAAGCAGGCTTGGGTGATGATGGGCCTATCCTTCGAATTTCCTAATTGGGCTCCATTCTTTGGACCATTTTAATTGGGCCTCATTTTTGTATGTCAACAGTATGAGTAAAAAATTAGTTGTAAATCACGTCCAAATTGGTTTCCAAAAAAGTTCTAATCGACTAAGAAAAGTCACCATCGCGCACATGTTTTTGTCTCTACACATCAGTTAGTATTTTGGTCATAACTTTAACTTCCGATATTCAGTTAAAGTGATTCAATGCATTAGAAAAATAACTCAAAGTGATAAAAATTTTCTAGATATAAAATTTTTCAATTCGATCATTTACTATATCAAAAATATGTCTAATATTAGCCTAAAAAATTGGAATATTACTCGTGCAGTTGAAAATTAATTGGTGATAATATTTTGATCATATTCCATTCATTTTGTCTTCAAATTCTATCCAATTGTCTCCTAACAATAAACCTAACAATCTTCAATTATCGTTTTGTGGTCCGATTCTACTATTGGATATTTACAATTTAGTCCTCGAACTTTGTATTTCGTCATTTTTCACCATTTTTCACTTCTTTCTTTCATTTCCATTTATTACCTAATAAATGAAATATACAATAAATTAGGTTATAATTGCTCAAAAAAAAAAAAACTATTAAATGTCTATATTTGTAGATCCAGATAATTATATAAAATACACTTATCAAACTATACCCAATTTGTTCTTGTTACCCCCAATCAAAAATTTCGAAGATTAAAATTGAAATTTCGTAACTTTTTCTATGCTTTATCATTTTCTTTTTTGATTTTTTGAACCATTCAATCTTGAATTTGACAACATTTAAGTGGAAATTTTTCCTGTTTTTATAGTTCTGTTTAGTGCTGACAAATTTTTGATCGATCTCCTTGGAGACTGCTCCTTGTTGCTGTCAAATGCATTTACCGGGTCATTTCTTCCACCCTTTCATAGAAGGTGTTTGATTATGATCATAGGAACTGTACACTCATGTGAAGATACTATCAATCTATCATTGTATCCATCGATCTTACTTTCCAGGAATCCGGTTTTTCTATTTTGTAATACAAACTCCTTTTTCTTTATATTTTTCTTAATTTTTTTCTTTTGAAATTTGATTAGTGATGACAAACTACTGTACTCCCAGCGAATATTGATGTTGTAGAATCCAGCTAACATCAAATGAAGCCAAATATGGCCAGCATAGCGGACCTTCCTAATCCGAGATATGTAAGCTCTATCTGGAGATAAACCAATGCTTAAAATCCACATCTTTAATTGCACCATCATCTATGCGAAAAGAAATAAGCCTTTGTTTCCAGCGAGGTCATAATCTAATGGAAACTGAAGATAACCTTCCATGTTCAATGATCTCTGGATCACGTCTTACCACTTTCTAGGGGGTTATAAAGCCTGAACAGAATGGCCCTGCCAAAACATCACAAATTCTACTTTGCGCCATCCCAATTACTAATTTGAAAACTAGCTTACCTGTTTTTAAAATTCAGGAACTTAAGTGTTGCATTTAGTATTACCATTTCATTTCTTATGATGAATATGATCCATTAGATTATTATCATACAAACATATGAGCGAATCAGATTTCAAGAACTGTAAATCATCCTCTGGAAGAATGGGCTTTATGTTACATCAATTCTTAATTACCCTCTTCCTGCTTCCCAACTTGAGTACTGCAGAAAGCTTCACCAACGGCACAATTTATTTTCAAATTGGTGTGGTTCTTGATTTGAATTCACTAGTAGGGCGTATAGGACAGACGAGCTTGTCCTTGGCTCTTTCTGACTTTTATTCATTGCACAGCAACTATAAAACAAGGTTGTCTCTCCATATCAGGGATTCGAAAGAAAGTGTTATTGATGCTGCTGATGCTGGTATGTTTCAACTTTTCCTTCATCATTGATGTATCCATGTTCTCAAATGAACGCCCATATTTTGAAATAAATAAACAGTTAGCTATCTTTCAAAATCATAGTTCTCTTCCAATCCAGTACATGGAGAGGAGAAGAGGAAGGATCAAGGTATATTCGTTTTTCCAAATTTAAGAGGAATGAATATAATGATTTCTGTCATACAGGGCGTATCTACAATTACAAAGCGAAAATAGTCATTTGAGAATTAAAAAAATAAAATAAAATTCACAATGGCATACCGAATTTCTGTGTCCTTAAAAATGATAATCAAGATATTTTGGCTGCTGTCACTAACTTGTTCCTACTTTAAAATGATCGATTCAGCTATTGATTTGCTGCGAGATGTTGAGGTGGATGCTATCATTGGTCCTCAAAAATCTACACAGGTCAACTTTGTAATGGATCTTGGTGATAGAGCTCATGTACCAATTATTTCTTTCTCTGCCACAAGCCCTTCTCTCATCCCTCGAACTCGCTATTTTGTTCGGACAGCACAAAGTGATGCCTATCAAGTTGAGGCTATTGCTTCCATAGTTAAAGCTTTCCAGTGGTGTCAGGTTGTCATTATTTCTGAAGACGCGGAATATGGTACTGGTATTATTCCTTACCTATCTAATGCATTACAAGATGTCAATGCCAGAATTTCATATAGAAGTCTATTTCCAAAATCAGCCACTGATGATTGTATATACAAAGAACTATACAAACTGATGACTATGCAGACTAGAGTTTTTGTGGTGCACATGTCCGATCGTCTTGGTGCCAGGCTCTTTCTAAAAGCAAAAGAGATAGGAATGATGGGTATTGGCTATGCCTGGATTGTTACCAGTGGCCTTAAAGATCTATACAGTTCGATGAACTTGAGTGTTGTTGAAGCCATGCAAGGTGTTTTGGGTGTAAAGCCGTTAATCCCAAAATCTAAAGAGCTCGATTCTTTCGCTACTAGATGGAAAATAATGTTTTCTCAGGTGTATGATGATATTTATCCCGCAAATCCAAGTATTTATGGCCTTTGGGCATATGATACCCTGTGTGCTCTTGCAATGGCAGCAGAGAGAGTTGGTAATAGGCTGCTGAATGCTGCTGATATCAGTTCTTCATCTGTTTTTGATTTACCAATCTCTGAAACGGGTCAGAAACTTCTCAAAGAAATCTTACAAATAAAGTTCAGCGGACTTGTTGGAAAATTTTCTCTTACTAATGGACAATTGGATCAGACACCATATCAAATAGTTAATGTTGTTGGAAACGGTGACAGAGAGGTAGGAGTTTGGAAACCGACCCATGGAATTTCTAGGGAAGTGAATTTGGCTGTCACTAGTTCTTACTCAACCTCAAAGAAAAATCTTGGGGATATCACTTGGCCTGGGGCCTCGGAAATAGTACCGAAAGGTTGGGGATTTCCAGTTATTGGTAATAAGCTAAGGATTGGAGTGCCACAAAAATCTGGTTTTAATGAGTTCGTGAGAGTGGTGAAGGATCCTCGAACTAATGCTACCAAAGTTAGTGGATACTTTAAGGATGTGTTCGATGCAGTCATGGCAACATTACCATATGCTGTGCCATATGAATACGTTATATATCCCTTTGAAAAGTCTGATGGTTCAAGTTCTGGGAGTTATGATGATCTCACGTATCAAGTTTCTCTTCAGGTTAATCATACATTAATTTTTTGTTCTCATAATTTATAATAACACAGTTCTCTTTTAATCTGAAAAAACTTTATGCATTTAAATTGATTTTGGTTCTCTTTTCTTTCATGATAGGAGAATTATGATGCTGCTCTTGGAGATATAACAATTACTGCTAACCGTTCAAGTTACGTTGATTTCAGCATGCCATATGCTGAAGGAGGAGTTACTAGTGTTGTGCCAATTAAATATGAGGATCCAAGTGATAAGTGGACATTTTTAGAGCCCCTGACTAAAGAACTGTGGTTAGTGTCTGCTGCATTTTATATCTTTACTGGTCTGTCAATTTGGATCCTTGGGAAAACGGTTTCCACTAGTTCCAGGGGCACCGCCGGTCAACATGCTGGCATGATTTGTTATTTTCCCTTATTTCCTGGTGATCTATCCTTTCTTCTCTTCGAACAGATAATTGTTATGCATATTACAATGTAATAATGCTTACCATTTCAATTTCTGGGTCATAAAATGAACTTTCTGGACCTTTTGTCCACCTGCAGGACAAGGAATTCAAGGCACTTTAATTTGCCTGATTTTGGTGGGATGGGCATTTGTTGCATTTTTGCTGATGTCGACTTACACTGCTAGCTTATCGTCAAGATTAACAGCGCAAAGGCTTCAACCAGCTGTTGCAGATGTGAAGGAACTTATTGAGAGTGGCGATTATGTAGGTTGTCAACAAGGATCCTTTCTTGTTGATTTCTTGAAAGGTTTAGGATTTGAAGGATCAAAAATCAGGACATATAAATGTACCGAGGATTGCCATGAAGCTTTATCAAAGGGGAGTAGCAATGGAGGTATATCGGCATATTTTGACGTTATGCCTCACATAAAGCTTTTCTTATCTCAATACTGGGGGAAATACGCTGTAGCTGGCCCTACCCATCGAACAGATGGATTTGGTTTCATAAGTATTTTTCTTTCATCATACTGTTCTTGTCCTATGTGGGTCGAGTAAACTCTGACCATTTTGGTTCATGTTACTGATTATCTCATATTTTCTTAAAATCAATAGATTTTTCCTAAAAGCTCGCCATTAGTTGCCGATATCTGTCGTGCAATTGTTCAATTAACCAAAAATGGTAATATTTTAGATATTGACGACCTGAAGTCCGTCAAACCAGATACTGCCATAAAGTCAAGCAGCGTTACATTGAGATCCTTTCAAATACTCTTTGGCATCACAACAGGTGTTACTTTGTTATGCCTCAGTGTTTCCTTGATCATGTACCTTTATCCTGATGTCAGTTTTCTTCAAATCATCTCAAATTTTATTCTCAACACCGGTTCAAAAATTCAAGCATTATACAGAGACATTAAACAATTCGTCACCTCTTTACCTCCTTGACTGGGACAATTTTTCCTTCAAGCATAATTTTCCCCATTTCTTCACTCATAAGATTGATGCCACCTCGGATTACATCGCTACTATTTAACCACCTTTTAAGATGACGATGGTAAATATTTCGCCTTTTTCGAGGATTCTTAATTATCAACCTATTCAAAATTTCAAAGAGGAGTTCTCATTCAGGAGTCCATGTGTTTAAACACAAGTATACAAGTGGAACTAAATGATTGGTATTTACAATATTGCCAAGATTGTATAGAGAGTGTACATTTTTTTATATGAATAAAAAATTCCTTCCAACATTCAAGTTCAGTTCGTTGATTCTAATTTATTTTTACTACACGAGTCAGATATTCTTGGAGATGTTTCGAGGTGTCACTTGTATGCATACTGTGTGTTGACCTCTAAATGATCATAAAAAAATTCCTTGACCTAACTAGGGATTTCTTTCTTAAACTCGCTATTTTGGTGTTCAATACGGAGTAAGAATAAAAATTGTTATTTGGAAGGAAACTATTTTAAATTCAGCATGTCTTTCTTCATCTCAGATTTGCCTATTTATAGACTTTTATCAAGGCATTTGGGGTAGATGGGGGACATGTGACATTCTTCGATTTACATGTATTGTGGAAACCGTCCCTACCTTTCATTTCTTGACATTTATGCCCTTACCTTCCACATTTCGTGCATCGAAGATCCTTTTCACCATGTTTTGATGATTTTATCCTCCATTCAATTGAAACAAAAAGAAAAGAAAAGAAAAACAATTGAACAAATTGCAACTATTTGCCCAAACTTTTTAAAAAGTGCAAATAACCTACCAAACTTCACCTTCTTCCCAAAAGGGTTAATTTCACAAACGGTCACAAACTTCACCTTCTTTCCATCAAATTAATTTGCTACAAAACCGGCCCTGATTCTATAAATGAAACACTTTTCGGCACTAAACTCAACCGCCTCTTTGGAGCCACGATTAACCACTTTTCGGTAGCCAAAACCTCCGGATCCAACCACCATCAGCCTCGCCTCATTCCCCTCTACAATCTCCAACCAACCACCAGTCACAAATCAACAGAAGAAGCAGAAAATTCGGCCCCAAAAACAAATACCGCACACCCATTTTTTGTTGAAAAATCCATCTCCGACTACGCACATGGTCGCGCACCACAACAGACGATGGCCCTCATCTAGACGATCAATATTATGTCCTAACATCAACCAATAATGTACGAATTCGTTCTGATATAACTTAATTAAATTCGGTGGCCGCGATTTTGTAATGGTGATTTTTTGGTGGAGGTAGTGGCGGTTGGGTGGGTTTGGATGGTTTTTTGTATGCTGGTAGTGATGGTGTTTATGTGGTTGTAGTGATGTTGTAGTGGAGGTGGCGACAGTAGTGGGTTTTGGTCAATTTTTTGTGCGGTGGAGGTTATGGTGTTTAGGGCAGGTGATGATGTTTAGTGCGATGGAGGTGGCGACAGCAGTTGGTATTAGTCGATTTTTTGTACAGTGGAGGTGATGGTGTTTGGTGGTGGTGGTGGTGGTGGTGGTGGTGGTGCGGTGGAGGCGGCAATTGGTTTGGAGGTAAAATTGTGCGTGGAAATGGTTTTTTGAACATGAATTTCGGTCGATTTTTGACGTGTTTTGGTTGCTTGTTGGTATACAATTATGTAGGGGATGAGGAGATGTTGGTGGTGTAAACATCTGGTGGTTTTGTCAATGGTATGGTGGTCAAACTTGGCAATTTCTGGTTGGGGCGAGATTTGGGAAGAATGTGAAGTTTGATGGGTTATTTGCACTGTTTAAAAGTTTGGGCCAATAGTTGCAATTTGTTTAATTCTTTTTCTTTTCTTTTCTTTTTGTTTCAATTGAATGTAGGGTAAAATCGTCAAAACATGGTGAAAATGACTTTCGGTGCACGAAATGTGGAAGGTAAGGTCATAAATGTCAGGAAATGAAAGGTAGGGATGGTTTCTACAATACATGTCAAAGGTAGGGACATTTTGCAACAATTAGTCCCTGAAATTCGAGCTTAGCTTTTTATGTTAAGTGACAAATTGGTGGACTTGAGATGAGAAATATGTATTGTAACATCCAAGATCATTGTGTGCATTAATGACAATTGACGCATAACTAGATGAAATAACTCATTAATAATGGCCCTTTTTAGTGCATTTTCCAACATACGTGTACTACAATCCGCGTGATGCATATGTTCACTCTGAATCATTTGTTCGAATGTTTCATTTCATATACAAAGGTTATGATCACTCTATTTTTTGATAGTTGAGATTGAGTCTTTGGGGATTCAGTGGCCACGATATATTTCTTAAACCTATATAGCCTCCGTTTGGTCCTCGTTTTTTTCCATTACATTAAATTAATTTTTTTTTTCTTTCTTCATTTCAACCACACATACATCAAATAAAATAATATTACACACAAATCTAAAACTTTTCATTACTTTTTTACCACAAATTCTCTCATCAATCACTATTCCAAAAATTTTCAACACCCCAAAATGGGGGCCAAACAGGGGCATATTTTGTGTTATTTCACATTTTTTCTTTCCAAAACATAAAAATGGTCCTTTATTTTTTTGGGAATATTGATCTTCTGGGGAAATCAACACACCTTACATTTCTTCACAATGATACTCAGAGTAATGCTGATGATATTTTATCATCCTTGTTGATTCTACTATGTTTTCTCGGTAAGCTTTTCCTAGTTACTCTGTCCAAGAGACATACGATCGAACGAGCCTTTAGGATTGGTATAACTTTCCCTTTGCAATGTTATCGACAGATAATTATGATTCAGAGGCTAGCAAATTTGAGATATTTTTGTATTTCACACATATATGCACATGGGAGAAATTACCTAGGGTGGATAAGCGTTGGATTTGGCTTGTCGTTGCTGCACCATGAGCTATCAGACAAAAGTGTTTTATTTCATCAAATTTGAATCCATCAAAACGCTTCTGGTGTGCCTTTTAAGCAACCTCAAAGGCTAGTAGTGACATAAGACGTATTATTTGTATTTGCTAGATCATTTCGTAAACTAACGTAATCCTTGAGTTTTATGTTTGTAACCTTTCTTCATGATAATGAAAGTTTTTCAATTTCTTCTAGCTAAAAGATATCGGCATATAGTTGGTTTAACAGATGTTAAATTTGCCAACTGCTTTAAAAATATCGAACTTCCCTACTGATCGAACCAAAGCTATTTATATTTTCTAAGTACATGTCATTTTGAGGTGTTTAAGGGGTTACCCACTTTCAAGTACAAGTTTGTAAGTTTTTGGCCTTATTGTATCGATTACTGTGTATGACCCTTCCCATTTCGGACATAGCAATACTAGAACCCATTTCTTTGTTCGCAATGAAAACTTTCTTTAACACTACATCTCCCACATTAAAAGTTTTTATGAGAACCTTGAAATTGAAGTGTTTTTCCAATTCTCTTTGATATATAGGAGCTTTATTTGGGAGTCATTTCATTTTTCTTTCAGGAGGTCTAACTCGCGTACATAGCTTCTTAATTATGTTCGTTGATATAGTTTATGAAAATTACGGATTACCAAATTAACTATTACTAAATTACCGAATGATTATAATTATTTGTTTTTAATTTTGACCCCATGTGCGGAATTAATTAATCAAAAGAAACAAGTCACTTTTAATTATTTATAGACGGTTAATCAAACAAGTCGATTATCCTAAGTTGAATTACCGCAGTTTGTCGCTTGAGTAGTGTCCAGGCAATAGGTTAGATAAAATACGGCGTCGTGTTTCTCCTCTTTTTATGCTCGAACTCTAGACCTCATAACTCAACTTATACAAATTGCACCCTAGGTCCTTGACTTTTACAACATGTTACAAATTAGTCATTTTGTCTAAAGAATCGCCAACACTAAAAACATAATAGTTTAGTTCCCTTGCCGAACTTAAGCTTATTTCTTTCAGCATCATAGCTTCGATACCATAGGCTAAAAGAGAAAGGAGTTTCTCCCGTGGTAGTTTTGGTAGTGTTTCATTATGACCATAAAATTTGTGGTAATTCATTTGCCCATAATCCTTTCGCGGAGTCAAGATTTTTTCTTAGGATGCCCTTCAATATTTTATATACATCTGTGAGCTTGGGGGTAATATAGAGTGGAGAAATATCTATGAATTCCTAGTTCTTCACACATGGCTTTCAATTTCTTCCCTTGAGACTGTGTTCCATTATCTTGATAATAGAGTTCGGTACTTCGAATCAACATATGATATTCTTCCAAATGAACTTACTACTGTTGGTCTCGATGATGCTTGTAAGGGTTCTACTACAACCATGAATCTCATATTAGATCTTTCTCTAGGTTGTTGGGCTGGATTTTGGCCCATTTGTGTGCTCCTAGCATTTTGGTTGAAATCGTGTTTATAAAACACGCTTCTTTTATTGAAGCATACTTGCTCTAATGGGAGACGCATGGCTCACTTATGTCATTTTCAATGATTCTTTGATGCCTTGCCTTGAGGGAAAAGATAATTATCTAACTGAAAAGGATGTTCAAATTGAGGTGGAGTCATCTAGTAATAGTCTCGATAATTATGAACTTGTAATTAAAAACCCAGAACAAGGTGTTGGTTCTGTTTCTGAAACTATCTCTGATCAACCTAAAGATATTGACCAATCTGTGTCTTCTCATTTACATCTTGAAGAGTATCAACTCACAAGAGACAGAGAGGAAGACAGATCAGACCTTCCACCAGATTTGACAATGAAAATTTTGTTTCTTTATTTACCTATCAAGAACATTTTGAAAATGAACCAAATACTTATGATGATACCATAACTTGTAAAGAAAGTAAAGACTCGAAAGCTGCTATAGAAGAATAAATGACTTCGTTGCTCAAAAATAAAACTTGGGAACTAGTTGAAAAACCTAAAGGGCCGAAAATTATAGATTGTAAATGGATCTATAAGATCAAGCATGGTGAAGAAGGGAATAAGAACATAAGATTTAAAGTTAGATTAGTAGCTAAATGCTTCACTTAAAAGGAGGGTATTGATTATACTAAATTTTTTCCCCTGTGGTTAAATACACTACCAATAGATGCTTGCTTGCCCTTGTTGCTCAATTTAAAGGGGAACTTTATCAGCTTGATGTCAAAATTGCTTTCTTGTATGGTGAACTTGATGAAACTATTTACATGAGACAACCATTGGGTTATGAAAAAGGTAATCTAGAAAATATTGTTTGTTTGTTTAAGAAATCATTTATGGGCTAAAACAAGCCCCCGGACAATGGTACAAAAGGTTTGATCCTTTTGTGTTGAAATTAGGCTTCAAAAGAAGCCAATATGATACCTGCTTATATTGCAAATGTAGTGGAGGTAAAAATTCTTTATATCTTGTCTTTTATGTGGATCATATGCTGCTTGCTAGTTGTGATAAAAATGAAATTGAATTTATTAAACTGAAGTTAAAAGTTGAGTTTTATATGAAAGATCTTGGTACAGCTAAGAAAATTTTAGGTATGCAAATTGTTAGAAATAAAGATAAGGATTTGTTGTTTTTAAACCAACATGATTATGTGATTAAAGTGTTGAAAAAGTTTGATATATATAACTGCAAACCTGTGACTTTACCTTTTTCAAATCATTACAAATTGTCCTCTGAATGTTTCTCTAAAACTGAAGAAGAATATGCTAGAATGTCTAGAATACCTTATGATAATGTTATAGGCTCTGTTATGTACTTAATCATCTATACTAGGCCTGATTTGTTATGTAAGTCACTGTGGATCATATTGAGATCTCGTGAAAACTTAATAGTGGGTCCTGTTGAGGTCCCACAAAGCTTAACATTGTCTAAAAATCAATGTTCATTGTTTGTAAGTCATTGAAAGCATTGTAAAGAGTTCCGATTACAACATAAATCAATCAACATAGTGAAAAGGCATCGCTCGTACTGAAGAGCTTGATAATGGAGGACGTAAATCATTACTTTGGATTGAACCTCCACAATTATATTGTTTTCATCATCTCTCCCTTTTACTTATTTCTTTTATATTTGTACTTATTATTTGAATTAATCTAATTAATTTTTACTTACTTGAATTTAGATCAATTCTTCGAAAAAACTTTAAAATCAATTCACCCCCATCTTGGTTAACTACTCATGGACCATCACATTTTTAACCTAGGTAGACCTCTTTCCACAGGCGGGACCCCTCTTCAATGAGTGAGTCCGACTATGCAGACTATTATGACTTAAAAATGTTTTAGACCAGACGCATGACCTGATCGATGTCTACGTACTTCCACCCGAAGGTTTACACTTGCACCCTTAAGTAGTCTTCACTAGTTTTTATTCATATTTCATTTGTTGTTACTTGAATTTCATTTTGAGACATTTGTTGTTGTTCTCATTTAGTGGAGGTCAAGTGTATGCCCCCTCATTTCATGTACTTCATTTTATTATGATACTAGTCGTTGACATGTGCGTTGCACGAATTCTGTATTTGTTGTGTTTTTATTAGTGTAGAAATTGTAGATGTTCAAAAAACGTCTTGGGACCATATTATTGCATCGTTAATGTTCCATTTAACAAGGTAATTATTTCAAAAGCTAATATTACTACACAGAAGAACTCAGCAAAAATAAAATTGAAAACATCAAACGTTTGACATACAAAAAGATTGCAAGTTTACATGAGTAAGAAACATTTGATTCATTAAATAATAAAGTATGCATCGAAAAATGAAAATGTATAGCAAAGAAATTGTAAAAGGAGTTTCACAACCTCTATTTCTATTTTGGAGAACTTGATTTTATCTTCTCTGTAATGGAAGACAAATTAGAAATTGGTTCAAAAATGGAAGGGCAAGATGTAATACTTGTATATATATTCATTAGTTGAAGTTATGCAGACACTATTTTATGTTTTAACGAGTCTTGAATTTAATCTTGTTTTCTCTTTTGCTCCAAGAAAAGTAAATAAATAAGCAAAGGCCTAAAGTGGCTCAAAAACTCAATATTTGTTATGCATTTAAACCCAAATGAAATGTCAATCAATGAAAATACTAATTGTGTTTGTATGTGTGTGTGAGAAAGATAGATCAAGTGTACATGAAGTACCAAAAATTAACAAATTTTTCCTAATTTATTCATTTGTTTATTGTTGTTATGCAAATGGTCGTCGCTTTGAAATGGCGATCAACCTGTCTAGGTCGTGGGGATCCAGGGGGCAGCGCCCCCATGGGGGTTTAGGGGCAACACCCTTGAAAGAAATTCTGATTTTCGTGTATGCATGAAATGCATTTTTGTTTTTTTAGTGGGGATGGACTGATTTTTTTGTTGTGTTTTTTTATTTTGAATTCAAAGGAGACACGA
Source organism: Fraxinus xanthoxyloides (assembly GCA_903798325.1). Lineage (NCBI taxonomy): Eukaryota > Viridiplantae > Streptophyta > Magnoliopsida > Lamiales > Oleaceae > Fraxinus > Fraxinus xanthoxyloides. Next base: position 19,846 of record CAIGRL010298704.1, read on the forward strand.
ACTCTGTGTCCATGTCTCCGTGCAGCATAGAGACTTTTTTCGTGCTATGCTGAGATCTTGTTTGATTCCAAAACTAAGAAATTGAACTCAATTTTCACTGTAAAAAAAATGTACGCGCACCGGACACTCCTTTTTTTTTTAAATAGTGCTAACAACTAAGATGTTTCAATTCACCACTTTAGCTTTTCTCTACTCATGAATTAAACAATATTTCGAAAGGTTGCTCGTATTATGCTGGATGTTCGAAATTACATTCACCATGAACTAAAGTTTCAATTACAAGCACGTCCTTCATAACGAATTGGAGATAAAATATACAATAAATAAGCTAAGTGAATGCTATATCCTCCTGTAAGTTTTCTTTGGTAATGGCCTTCCCAAACCCAAAATGACTACCACTAGTTTTGTTATTAAATATATATAAGAATTCATAGCCATGAATAAGCTCAACACATAGAAAATATTCCTCAATTCGTATATCATCATGTGTTGCTTTCACAGGCCTTAGTTTTACATTTTACACTTTCGTCGTGCGTATTTGACTTGAACTAATTTAACGCCCCGAGTTCCGTGAACCCGAAGTGCCGCGTCATTCTCATTTTTCACGAATT
>CAIGRL010298745.1:0-11078 GCA_903798325.1 Fraxinus xanthoxyloides
CCAATGTACAAGTAGCAAAACCTATCCCAAAATCTTTCTCTTAGAAAAAATTAAATCATTCTCCCTTATTACAAATTCTTTAACACTGGCTGAAAAAAAATTCTCTCCAAACCGAACCAATCATCGAGGTTAGAATAAGATGACATATATAAAAACTCAAAAATTAATCCCATCTAAAAAGTGAAACATTTCCCCCATTATCGATTCTTCACACCGGCCGTAAAAAATTGAACCTTTCGTCGTCGAACCAATCGTTGAATGTTTGTAAGAAACGACATATTGAAGGTTAGTCCTAGGGCTGCACAAAAAAAAATTGTGAAATCGCAAATGGAATTGAACTCGTTGGTTTGAACTGTTGGTTCGGGGTCCACGTGGACCTCCGCTTTTTTTCCCCTCAAATTGAACAAAACCATTTCAAAATGGTTTGATTAAGGTTTCAATTTTTTTTCAATTGAAATAATCATATAAAGTAAATCAGGTTCATTATTACTGGTCCATGATTTTACAAGTCCACTATACACGTCGTGACTTGACATCTAAACTAAACAAAAAACCCCCAAATCATATTAAATAAACAAAAAAAATATTTTTCGACAATCCAAATCATAATTCAACAAAACTACGATAGCAAATCACGACCAAAGTTTCAGTAAACCTAACCTAAATTCTCATTTCTCAAACATTTAAAGCATGCTCGAAAATCGTATTAATTATGTGAAAATGTTTAAGTTCCCTAACCAGTACTACTATTTTACTTTCTTTAAATAGTTAGAGGATGAAATTCATCAATTTCCAATAAGTCTAAACTCTATCAATCTTTGTACATTTAAATATATCATGTCTAGTCCTATTTTCCATCTCGCTAGCAAGACAAAGTGAATTTTAACCAAACTATTATAGCAAAATATGACTTTGTCTTTATCAATCGCTCTATGACAATATGAAAAACAAACAAAAAAAAGTAAATAAAAAGGAAAAAATATGTATTCGTTCCATTAACATCTTTTAGCGACCAAGCTTTAAAAATAATTTATTCACGGATATAATGGGAAATATGAATGTAATTTAACATTTAACATTATTATTTCTTATTTAACTTATATGTTAACTTGTTTTAAATATATTACTATAATGTCAATAGGTAAACTATGGATTAAACCAAACCAAACCGCAAGTAATGATTTGGTTTGAAAAATAAAATAGTTTGATTTAGTTTGGAAAAATTCATAACCGCCTAAAATGGTTTGAGCTAAAAATATAACACAAACCGTCTAAACCAAACTTCCTTCACCCCTAGTTAGTCTGACTAAGATAAAAGTGATTACGTCAAGCTTGCTACTAGTAATTAGTACTCATCCAAAATTCTACTAATAAATTACGTAGCTCACTGCTAATTTGACATCAAGTACAAAATCTAAAACTTTGTATTTTTTATATTTTTTCTAAAACATAGAAATCAATAGTTAACGATTGAGAGAAAAAGTATAATCATCAATTACGTAGGTCACAGTAAAATGGACATTGCGAAATTATATAAAGTTAATCCTAAGTCTCGTTCGAGTTCCGTTATCTAATTTTTTTTTCTTAATAATAGCATTATAATTGTGTTACATGTTGTTGGAATTGAACGAGGTTCAATTGGATGCTCCCATAATTTGGTAAAAGCGTGTTTCATGAAAGTGCAACTTTACTTAAACAAAGCTATGTTACATGTTGTTGGAATTGAACGAGGTTCAATTGGATGCTCCCATAATTTGGTAAAAGCGTGTTTCATGAAAGTGCAACTTTACTTAAACAAAGCTATCACTGGATGTTGACATGTGGCCTAATTGTGGCCGTTGGATTGGCATCTGGATGGTTCTAATTTATAATGCCACTTTATTCGGCATTATCTCTTGAAGAGTCATTTTGGCTAGGGTTTATTCCATTCATTTTTCTCTCTCTGTGTGCGCCGTTTGAAAACTTCATCTCCAAGATCTTACTGTAAATCTAAATCAAATCCCTGATTTGAAGTGGTGCTGTGTAATAGAGTGATTCCTTTGTGGAGATAACTGATGTATTGTGAGAGATAAGTGTTCTTGTACTTTGTTTGTGATAGTTCTGGACATTCTTGTAACATTTGTTGTCATTTTGGGCTTTATAGTGGAACCGAACATAATCTATAATATTAGATGCTCAACGGGGATGTGGGTGTTGGATGTGGTCATCAAACCTCCAGGGTTTAGACCGAAACATATCGATTGTGTTCTTTAAATTTTGCACTTTATTTTCTATGAACAAACTTTATACTTTATGCTCTTGATCTAATATCGTGTGTCATGTCCTAACACATGCTCACAATGATTTAAATAAACATGATGTAGAGATATGATTATGTCAAAATTTCTTCAATAAAATAAACAAACACCACAACTTTGTTTTTGACACATCATCTACATGTAAGTCATTATATAACTTCATTATTTATAAGTGGCATTATTCATAGCATTAACTATAAGTGTTATGCCCTAAGTCCAATCAACTTTGGATATAAACACTTTTAATATATATAATCGATGCATATTTGTGGCAAGATCTATAATTTAATTGAATTAATATTCTAATAAATTAAATAATAGAATCTGTAGATTCAAGTTTTGGTGATTTGTTCATCAGAAGGAGGTAGATTCAGGTCTTAGTGATTTGTTCATTACAATGAGTTGTGATTGTGAGATACAAATTATATATGATTGAAGTCATCAAGATACGAATGTTGGAACAATCATTGTGGCATTGTGGCATTTCTTACTTGTGAAGTAAGTAACTGATCTCACAACCTAAAGTGTGGTAACACTTGAATGAATACGTTGATGTTTTGTTATAGAACAAAACATCCGGAAACCCACTAGGAGATTCCATATGGATAACTACCTGAGTGTCAGTGGTTAATCTCTAACGTTCGGTAGTGGAATTGGTCATTTGACTTGAGATCTTCATAATGCCTTATGCGATGACAGCCATACTTTGGTAATGTTGGATGTTTCTCTACCAATGGTCGCTAGTACGACATCGTTCAGGTACGTTAAAAATCATATGAACGTTGTGAATGATCAATAAAGGATTCGTCACTCTTAGATAATAAGATATTATGATCTATGTTTCATTCATTTAAGTTGATAATGAAATTCTTGGCCAAGGTGTACTCATAAGTTGGAAATGAGTTTTTAACTTATATTGACTTAATTGTGGGATGAAAGATATGGTCGATAATTGAGATTGACATATATCCGTATCTCATAATTGATTATATCAAAATTGACGAATGGATTATAGTTTTACGGTAAACGAACAATTTTGGTTTTGTCGTGCCACGTGACATTTCTCATCACATGTATTGACTGACACATTGCTAGATGTCAATTTGGGATGACGGATGTGAATTGATGATAAATTAAAAATGAGTATTTTAATTTATCGATTTTGATTAGATCAAAATAATAATCCATATCGTTAGGTATCATGATCGAAAACTTAATGAGTCGCACACAAATGGAGAACCAGAAGAATGAAATCTACCAATTAATTAATTAACAAGTGTTGGACAATTAATTAATTGAGTTGTTTGCTAATAGGCCTGAATTAATTAATTGGATTAATTAATTCATAAACCGAATTGAATTAATTTGATTAATTAAATATTGGATCGAGTTAAGTTTAAGAGACAAGTCAAGACCACTAGAACTTATATTAATAAGTCATTATGGTTTCAGAAAAATTGAACAAAACACAATTCATTATCTTGTTAGCATAAGAAAAGATAAGCCATAATTATCTCATTCTTGTTCTCTGTGTGGATTTTCATTGGAAGTTGGACAATCGGACAGTTGTGGATTGCAATTCGCAATTGTTCGTGTTCGAGAATCAACAAAGGAGTTTGCAAAATTCATCAAATGTATTAATTCTAAACACAGTTTCTATATAAACACAAAGTAGATCCGTGATGGGAATTAAAAAATTATTTATTTTCCATTGTGCATGTTCAGTAAATTCCAAACAATGATATCAAAGTCTAATTTATATTTGTTAGAAATTGTTTTACATCTTGGAACAATCAAAAGTTGATTGTTTAACTTTTTCTTGAATTTAGCAATTTAAAATAAAAAATAGGATCGAAACGTTATCCTAGTAGTAATAAACACTGCCGAAGAAGACGATAGGGCGAAGCAGTGCTTTGTCTATGCCGCAACAGGAGCCGTTGCTCACAGCGACGCAGTCACCACTGTTAATTTCACCACGGCGCCACTGTTAATTTCATCGTCGATGTTGCTGCTAATACTAGCAACAACGTCGACAGTCACGTTGCAGTGCATGACAGCCCAGGCGCTGCACACTTGCCAATGGAAGTGGCGTCGTGGTTTTGCTGACTCCCGGAGTTTAAATTTAAGGTTTTCCCTTATCGGTGATTTGAGGTGGAGGCGGGGACAGGGGCCTCTGATGCAATTTATGAAATTGCAGGTTCGTACCAACAATTACGATAAGAGGGTCAAGTTTCAATTTTACAACAAAGGACCTATCTCGCAATTTTTGAAATTGAAGGGCTTGATCTTAATTTTAAGATTAGGGTAAAAATGCAAATTTCCAAATGGTTTTGAATTTAAATTTAAAATTAGGTTTTAAAATTATATTTTAAAAGGTTGACCCAAAATTCTATTTTGACTATTGTTGACGTTGGAAAATGTAAGAATAGAAATCTAAGCCAAAATATAAATGAGAATTGAACATGAATTTGATTAAGGATTCATCAAAGGGTTATAAGATGATAATACCACAATCTCCCTTTTTTAATCATTGGAAGTATTTTAAATATCAGAGAAAGATAGAAAGTCTATATATTTCCCTCGAGTCCCTCCCCCCCTGTCTTAGTACTTTCCTGACTTTATATAGGAGAAATATGCATGCATACAGAACCCCCATCTCGTCAATCCTAATACCGAATGAATAAGTACATACGTTGGTGTGACAAGATTGGTAGTCGAGCTCAAAACTGTTAGCTAATCTTAATTTACTAGTACAAGTGGTCCCCAAAAATTAATGCCTTGCTTAGGGAAATAAGCTAAGATATGTGATTGGCGAATAATGTGGGCGCTGACGTGAGACCTTTACATCTACACACGTTTGATTGGTAGCTTATATATTCTGTCAATGATTCTCAATCATTATTCAATATTCCACCTTTAAAGACTACACAAACTTCCTGGATAAGCTACTGGAATCCGAGCTGACCTCACACATCCGAATTCGCATTACTATCTCTTCATTAAGTATGTAAATCCAAACTGAGTGACCTCAGAGGTCGGCGTCAATAGTTACCCCCAGGTCAGGTCTTACCTAGGTGAGAGACTGACCTCATTGAAATGATTCGGCACAACTTCCAATTTGAGTAATAATTATCCTTCATAAATGTCAGAGACACGCGTCACCTTATGAGCTGTGAGGCACCTTCCTTCTTCTAAAAGTATTGATAGACAATCGTTCGATCATTTAATTCTCATTCCAACGGTTCAGATCCTGCCTTTTAACATTCCTTCATTTTCACATAACCTTTTCACTTTTCATTCCATCACTTAAGCATTCGAATCTTTCCAGATTTTTGCTCCACGAATTTTCGCCTTTTTTATTTTCTCTAAGTGAAGTCATTATCCAGGTATTCTTTTTACTATTAGAATACCTTTCTTTTCTGTACTTATTTTTCCTCATTTTGCTTACATGAGTTCAGACGAATCTCGTGTGCAGTCCTGGGAAATCAACAGGAAGAATTTGCATCGTCTTCATCTATCCCATCCTTTAGTTCTTCGTCTGCCAGTTCGACCTGTCGAGAAGTACTTACACCCGTCCCCATTTCCTCATTTTATCCTCCACCATCTCCCCCAAACTCCACATCCAATTCGCCTAGGAGTATGGAGCAATGACGTATGATAAGGGAAGAGAGGGCGCGAGGGGAAGGTAGTGATAGAAACCAAACCTGGGGGGATAGCACATTGGGTCGATAGTAACGGCGGATTTTTTAGCTACGATTAGGGCTAAATACAACATTCTCCCTTCGGTAGAATTAGTTATACCTTCTTCCTCTGACCGAATGACACTCCTCCCACAGGATGTGTTTCTCTCAATTCTGTCATCTTCCATGCCAATTTAAGGATTCATTTCCAAAAATTATTCGATCATTCTTTTCTTCTTCGAGAATAGCCCTTACTCAGCTGTGCCAAAATGGATGGAGGACCTTAGTTGTGACCTTAATTTTATGGAAACAGCTAGGTCATCCCGAGCTGGATCTATCCCAATGTAACTCCCTGTTTACCTTCAAGGAGGATGGGAAAAATACGAGTTGGTGGTATACTGGAGTTAGGCCTAAAATGAGAGGCCAACTAGTTTTAAATACCCCCTTCTTCAATTAAGGGATGGAAAGAAGAATTTTTCTTCGTTTTGGGAGATTGGCAGTTCCATCCCGACGAGGTGGATAGGGAGGATGTAGTTCCTATCCTTTATCATTCCATTTGTAAGTGATAGCTCTTATTGCTTTCTAACCATTTAATTTATTTTGGGACGGATCTAATTGTCTTTTTGGTTTTGCAGTTGACTGACCTTGCCATTTGAGCTCGGCTATTCAAAAGCAAGTTGACTCAATCCGAGCTCTTTCTAATAAGGAGAGATCTTGCAAGTTCGTGATTTTGAACGATAACTTGTTCCAGTCAGGGCTGCTCTAAGCTTTGCCTCCAACCTCGGCTCCAATCAAGCCTACTACCTCAGCTCCTCCTCTTCTCGTAAGTAAATTTAACATCTTTTCTTATTCCTCTTGGCAGCCAAAACATTAATTTTTCCTTNTTTTGGGAGATTGGCAGTTCCATCCCGACGAGGTGGATAGGGAGGATGTAGTTCCTATCCTTTATCATTCCATTTGTAAGTGATAGCTCTTATTGCTTTCTAACCATTTAATTTATTTTGGGACGGATCTAATTGTCTTTTTGGTTTTGCAGTTGACTGACCTTGCCATTTGAGCTCGGCTATTCAAAAGCAAGTTGACTCAATCCGAGCTCTTTCTAATAAGGAGAGATCTTGCAAGTTCGTGATTTTGAACGATAACTTGTTCCAGTCAGGGCTGCTCTAAGCTTTGCCTCCAACCTCGGCTCCAATCAAGCCTACTACCTCAGCTCCTCCTCTTCTCGTAAGTAAATTTAACATCTTTTCTTATTCCTCTTGGCAGCCAAAACATTAATTTTTCCTTTACATGCTTTAGGTCAACAGCCAGACATGTTAAACCTTCGTGCTGCCAGAACGGCTAAGGCAGCAGAAGCTGCTAAAAGAAAAAGAGAGGTTATTGTTGAAGATCGGGGTCGATCTAAAAAAGTTGAGGTGGAGCTTGAAGAAGAGCGCCATTTGCAAAGACATTGCTCAACTGAGCTCCCAATTACCCCGGCTCCCGTTGTCCCACCGAGCTCACCGCTTCCCACAGCCATTCCAGTGGTTATTGCGGTATCTTTTTCTATATCCTAGGAGAAGTGTCCTAATCTTCAGAGACCCGACGTTGAGGGATTAGTGGGGCGCCGACCTGAAATATTTTTGGACTTCCTCATAGCTCCTTTTTGTTGTTCTGTCCTCTCCTCTTAGATAATTTGTTGTCCTCATGACGACAAGCTAGAATGACAAGGAGCAAAGCTTTTTGGCTGATATGCCCGTTGGAGAAAATGTCATTTCAGCTCAGCTCTATTGTCACCGAGCTATCCTCCACATGTCCTCAGTGGCAGATAAGGTAAGAAAAACATAAGTGTTGAGTTCCTTGATAATAGTCTTATTAATATACTCAAATGTTGTAACTTTATTTTATTTTTATACTTCTCAGATCAAGGCCGAGCTCGATTCTGTGCTGGAATTCAAGGCTAAGGCCAATAAGCTTTTTACTGAAGTAGAAGCAGAGAGGTCAGTCTTTGCTGAAGAGAGGCGCAACTATGAGGATCGCCTCAATAAGATGGGGAAAGAGCTCAATGTCAACCTCACTACAGAGCACAAACTAATGGATGACAATAAAGCTCCGCAAATCTGGGGTGAAAAAGAAAATGCCAGAGCTAAGCATGAGAATAAACGAGCTGATGAAGTAGTAGCTCAAGCAATAGCTTTCAAGAAAGAGGCTGAGCTGAAAGTCTCCAAGGCGGTGGAATAGCTCAGGAGGCTTATGTCCTGGCTATCGGTGAGATCATAAAGTTCATTAATCAACAAAGGCCGGACTGGGATACGAACTTTTAAGTGGAGGCTCAGAAGGAGCAGGAAAAAGAGGCTGAGGCCCAGAAAGCTCCAACCGAGGGAAATAATTCCCCAGTTCCCCCTACTTCATAGTTTTCTTACTTTAAATGATTAAGTTTTAAAAACTTTTTGTAATGTTTTTGTCTTATAAATTAAAATTTTAGATTTTGCCTTTGCTTTGAAACTTTTCCTTAGTTTCGGTAATTCGTTTAAAAGATAATTTTTTACTAATTATACTTACCTAATCCAAACATTCTACATTATTCATGAGCTTAAGTAAGCAAATCGCACTAAGTGTTACAGCACCTAAAACTTTAGTTCAGCCTGCTTCGCGAGCAAGGCCTTGGTAATTCCTTGTAGGAATTGGACTAAGTGTTCCAGCACTTACAATCTTAGTTCGGCCTGTTTCATGAGCAGGGTTTTGGTAATTCCTTATAGGAATTGGACTAAGTGTTGCAGCACTTACAACATTAGTTCAGCCTACTTCGTGAGCAAGGCTTTGGTAATTTCTTGCAGGAATTGGACTAAGTGTTGCAGCACTCACAACTTTAGTTCGGTCTGCTTCGTGAGCAGGGCTTTGGTAATTCCTTATAGGAAACACTTACATCATTAGTTTGGCTTGCATCGTGAGCAAGGTTTTGGTAATTCCTTGTAGGAATTAGACTAAGTGTTGCAGTACTTACAACCTTAGTTCGGCCTGCTTCGTGAGCAAGGCTTTAGTAATTCCTTGTTTACACAACGCCATCTGCGAAACATACTTTCTTATTCATAACAACCACATATTACATCCGTCTACTGGTAATATTTCTTAAGGTGTTCCGTGTTTCAAGGGTGCAACAGAGGTATTCCTTCCATGTCTTCTAATTCATAGGCCCCTCTAAGTAGTACTTTGTTTACTTTATAAGGACCTTCCCAGTTAGATCCTAAGGATCCAGCATTCAGCTCCCTTGTAGCCAAAAAGACCTATCTTAGGACCAGGTCGCCAACCTCGAACTCGGGTTTCCTCACTTTTTGATTGTAGTACATCGCGTTGCGTTGTTTGCAACCTGCATTTTTTATCTCTGTGACATTCCTTTTTTCTTCTATCAAGTCCAATTTCCCTCGCAATGCTTGTTCGTTTTTATCTTCAAGATATGTCAAAATTCTAACCGAAAGGATCTCAATTTCCAGTGGAATGAAAGCTTCCACTCCAAAAGCCAAAGAGAAGAGAGTTTCTCCGGTGCTATTTCTAGTAGTGGTGCGATAAGACCATAGCATGTTGGGAAGTTCCTCTGCACATCCTCCCTTAAGAGTATCAAGTTTTTCTTTGAGCATATGCTTGATAATCTTATTGATAGCTTCAACTTGGCCGTAAGACTAAGGGTGATTTGGTGTAGAGAAGTGTTTTTATATCCCTAACTCTTTACAGAAGTTTGCCAAGCAAATGTTGTCAAACTGTTTCCCATTATTTGTTACAATGGAAAGGGGTATTTCGAACCTGCATACAATTGATTTCCATATGAATTCAGTAGTTTTATGTTCGGTTATTTTGGCCAAATGTTCAGCTTTAACCTATTTCGTGAAATAATCAATTGCTACAATTGCAAACTTCGTGCCTCATTTGCCACATGCATGGGACCGATTAGATCGATCCCCATTTTGAAAAAGGCCATGGTGTCATGACATAGTTCAATTCTCCAGGTAGGAGGTTGATATTTGGGGAGAATCGCTGACATTTGTCGCATTTGTTGGCGAATTCCAACACATCCTTCTTCATGGTTGGCCAAAAATACCCTTGACGCAAAATTTTAAGAACCAATGCCTGTCATCCGGCATGATTCCCACATATGCCTCCATGCACTTCTTCCATGGCACGTATTGCTTCTTCTTCATTCAAGCATCTGAGCAAAGGCATAGAATATCCTCGTTTATATAGAACTTTGTTGATTAAAGTATACTTTGCTGACCTTATTTAAAGTTTTCTTATCATGATGGGATCTTCACGGTATATGCCGGTTTGTAGATATGAGATGTTCTCATCTATCCATGTTTGTTTGAGGTCAGTCACCATATGAACATTTTTCAGATTCTTCAATAGCAGGGTGATGGATTTTTTATATTGGTATGTTATCAAACATTTCGATTCCTTCACTTGTTGCCAACCGAGCTAAGGCATCTGCATGTCCATTCTAAGTTAGTGAAATTCGTTCAACCTGGATGCTTTCGAACTTCCGTAGCTCTTTTTTAGCGAGTTGAAGATATTTGTTCATTCTTTCTTCGTTAGCTTGGTAGGCTTCATTGACCTGATTCACTATTAGCTGGGAGTCACTGTATGCAATTAAGTGGTCAATCTTCATTTCACCCGAAATCTTTAGGCCAGCTATGAGGGCCTCATATTCGACTTCGTTGCTAGAGGCGTTGAAATCAAAAGGCAATGCTTCACAAAACAATTACTAATCCGGACTCATCAATACAATTCCAGCTCCTGCTCGTTCATATGTGGAGGACCCATCAACGAAAAGCTTCCAAGGTGAGTGATGGGATGGTTCTTCTGTTGGATTAGGGCTGAACTCAGTCGATGAAATCGGCAAGTGCTTGAGCTTTTATGGAGTCGCGCGGCTTGTACTTTATGTCAAACTGGCTGAGCTCAACTGATCATTTCACCAACCTCCCTGAAGTGTCAGGCTTTTGTAGAACTTGTCTCAGTGGATGATTGGTTAATACTTCAATGGGATGTTCTAAGAAATATGGCCTTACTTTCCGAGCCGCTATTATCACTGCGTAAGCTAATTTTTCCAACGCAGAGTAACAGACCTCGGCATCAT
>CAIGRL010298747.1:0-36107 GCA_903798325.1 Fraxinus xanthoxyloides
ATGGACCATGATCCATGGCCCATTGTTCTCTCACTCATTTCTTGTGTGTGAATGAAAAAGTTTGACTTTTTAACAAAATAATTATTTGGTTGACTTCTCAATAAAATATTGATGGTGTATTAATTATTAAACCTATCAAAAAAATATTGTAGTATTTTGATGGAAGAAGCAAAAGTTTTTTTACTTTTAGAATTTAGTTAAAAATGCAAAAGTGTAGAATGCGTTTGATTGCGAGTACGAAATTTGTATAAAAATAAAATAAATTTTAAAATTATTGAATTGTCTAGAACTTATTTGTATGGAAATTATTAATTAAATTTATTTGATTGATTTAGTTTTCAATCTTAGAAATATTTTACTTGTTCATTTTTTATTGAGAGAAGGGATATATGAGAGAGAGAAAGAGATACTGAATTATTTGAAAAATAAAAATCACCCCTCATAAAGAAAATGATTTCATTGTTTTAGAGGAAAATATGATCACATGATCAAAAGTTGAAAAATATTTTTTATAGAAAAAATTGTCAATTAAATATCCCAAAAGTATGAATTTGGATGAAAAACTGATATTTTTTATAAAAAAAATAAAATTAATCAAACACGCCGTAATATTTATTAATAGAGAAAAAGGAGCCTAGTGAAGTGTTATGAACGGCGGCATAAATAACGTTAATATAACATTAATTATATTATAAAAATAGCAATTAGCATAAGATAAAGCGGATATAACAATATAAATTTTATAATTGTCACGTCAAGTCCTCGAAGTTTAATCCTTTTTTATTTAGTCATGGATAAGTTCATAAAACATATCTAAGTTAATGTCCCTTGACTTATTCAGATTGATAGTAATCGTTGATGGGAGTGATAAATCGTAAGTTATATATATATATATTTTTAATAAATCTTTATGTAATCTGAATTTTAAAAGACATGAGGTTAAAAAGGGAAAAGAGAACGAACTGAAGGATTTATATTGATGGACTTGCTGAAAAAATAAGCCCAACAAGTGCAGTACTGCACATTTGCATTGTTCAATAGACAGAAATAGCTTTAAATAGAGTTTCGGTTTAGCACCTAATTTAGACAATTTTTTCCCAAACTCTTTAAGCAAAAAGAAAGTATGGCTTCTTACACTACCATAGTCTAGGAATGGCAACAGGCTAGGATGGGGATGAGATTGAGATATCCAAATTTACTGTCATATATATTTATTTACGTATTTAATGAGTTTTTTTTAATACATTTTATCTTCGAAAGTAAGACTCGATCACCTCATATTAGTAGGATGATTGCTTCCGATCAATTGGTCAAGTTAACACGAAAATCGAAGGTCACAAGTTCGAATCTTCTACCAACACTTTCTTGGTCGACCCCATCGCACCGGGCTTGCCTAGTGCGGTTAATCTCTCCTATGTGATTTGCGGGCTACTGCACATGGAGCGGGATTTACCCAATTCGCACTCACGGATAGCGACTGTAAGTTCCTACGCCAACAAAATAATAATAATAATAAATAACGAATATTGATAAGTGAGACATTAAGTGACTGTAAGTGAGATGCTACATAAAACAAATTATCACATTTAAGTATCAAGTGACATCAATTACGATTAGTACAAGAATAAATACAATTATTTGAGCGTTCAATTTAAAGGGAGAAAGTTTTGTTTTACTTTTGTTACATGCTACTATCGAATGTAATATATTTTCATCACATCAATAAATTTTCCTTCTTTTTCAATCGCACATTCTTTAATAAAATAATATTTTCATCACATCGATAACATTTGATTGCGAGTATTGAATTTGCATGAAAATAAAATAAATTCTAAACTATTAAATTGACTAGAACTTATTTATATGAAAATTATGAATTAAATGTGTTTGATTGATTTAGTTTTCAATCTTAAAAATATTTTACTTGTCCACTTTTTATTGAGAGGGGGATATATGGGAAAGCGAAAGAGATAGTAAATTATATGAAAAATAAAAATCACCTCCCGTAAAGAAAAATTTTCATTGTTTTAGAGGAAAATATGGTCACATGACCAAAAGTTGAAAAATATTTTCCATAAAAAAATATCAATTAAATACCCCAAAAGTATGAATTTGAATGAAAAACTGATATTTTTCATAAAAAAATAAAATCAATCAAACACGCCGTAATATTTATTAATAGAGAAAAAGGAGCCTAGTGAAGTGTTATGAACGGCGGCATAAATAACGTTAATATAACAATAATTATATTATAAAAATAGCAATTAGCATAAGATAAAGCGAATATAACAATATAAATTTTATAATTGTCACGTCAAGTCCTCGAAGTTTAATCCCATTTTATTTAGTCATGGATAAGTTCATAAAACATATCTAAGTTAATGTCCCTTGACTTATTCAGATTGATAGTAATCGTTGATGGGAATGATAAATCGTAAATTATAATTTTTTTTAATAAAACTTTATGTAATCTGAATTTTAAAAGATATGAGGTTAAAAAGGGAAAAGAGAGCGGACTGAAGGATTTATATTGATGGACTTGCTGAAAAAATAAGCCCAACAAGTGAAGCACTGCAATAGACAGAAATAGCTCTAAATGGGACTGTATACTAACTTCTTCCTCCTCCTCTTCTTCTTCTTCTTCTGTTTGGCCCCATTTTGGGGTGTTGAAAATTTTTGGAATAGTGATAGATGGGAGAATGTGTGGTAGAAAAGTAATGAAAAATTTTAGATTTGTGTGTAATATTATTTTATTTGAAGAATTTGTGGTTGAAATGGAGATAGAGAAAAAATTAATATAATCTAATGAAAAAAAATTGGGACCAAACGGGGGCTAAATAGAGTTTTGGTTTAGCACCTAATTTAGACAATTTTTCCCAAACTGTTAAGAAAAAGAAAGTATAGCTTCTTACACTACCACAGTCTAGGAATGGTAACAAGCTAGGATGAGGACAAGATTGAGATATCCATATTTACTGTCATATTTATTTAAATATTTAATGAGTTTTTTAATACATTTTATCTTCAAAAGTAAGACCCGATCACCTCATATTAGTAGGATGATTGCTCCCACTCAATTGGTCAAGTTAAAATCGCATGAAAATCAAAATAAAAATAAAGAATGTTACCTTTTCGAGGGTGGTCGAGTTTGTAAAGCAAGTGAACGCGGAGACCGAAAGTTACGATGTTCGAATATCCTGTCAACACTTTTCTCGGTCGAGTCCGTCGCATCGGACTTACCTAGTGCGATTTATATATCATGTGTGATTTACGAGCTACTATACATGGAGCGAGGTTTACTCAATGCACACTTACGAGTAGCGGCTGCAAGTTCATATGTCAAAAAAAAAATAATAATAATAACGAAAGAAGGTTGATAAGTGAGACATTAAGTGATAGTACGTGAGATGCTACATAAAACAAATTATCACATTAAGTATCAAGTGACATCAATTATGATTAGTATAAGAATAAATACAATTATTTGAGCGAAGTTTTGTTTTACTTTTTTACATGCTACTATCGATTGTAATATATTTTGTGATGGCTGAAATTTTAAAGTATTGTAGATTTTCGTTGTGCTAGTTTACCAAAACGTGTAAAAAAAAATAAAAAATTGATCACATCATTTAAAATCTCTAAAACTTGTAACTAAAAAATTTTATACCGCAATTTTGAAGAAACTATAAATAATTATTTTAACTATGAATCTGAAATTACTTACAAAATACAAATACCTAATTGAGAATTTCATTGTGTTGCCAATGAAATACTAATAAATATTGAGAAATTCAATTTTTAGAGATAAATTTATTTATAAAAAACATATTCACAAGTCACAACTGCACTGGTGTGTGTCCTTTAACCCCAGAACGGAGCTTTGTCCTTTAACAGCTCAATTCGCTTTGCAAGCAGCAAATAATCAAATCAAATCAGTGAATCACCATACAACAAGTGAGTATATTTGTATTTGTGAATTATTTCATTTTTGCTTGTTTATCTTACCGTAATTAGTTCTTAAATTAATTAGTATCCGTTTCAATCAAATCAGCGTTTTTTCATTTTTCGGATTTGGGGTTATCAAGATTTTCAATTCAGGAATTATTCTTCACTGAGTGCATACTTATTGATTGTCTCAGCTGTATGTGTATATGCGTGAGAAGTGGGGTTGAGGCTTGGGGGTTGGGAGGAGTTACAAATTCGTGTAGATAAACGAGGGTTTCATGTATATGTGGAAATGAAGAGTGGCAGCAAGGGTTAAAGGGATGTCAGAAAGGAAAGAAAACAAGAGTTGAATCCTGTTAATGATGGGAAGACTTTTAAAAGGGATATCTTTATGTCAAAGCTGTTTTCAGCTGTGGGGAAAGCTGGCGAGAGGCAGAGAGAAGTGGAAATCTGCGACTGAGTCTGGAAAGGCTGCATATGAAGCTAAAGCTGCAAAAGGTGAGTGTGAAAAATGCTGATGAGGTTGATTAAGAATCTGAGAGGTTGAGATCTGAATTTAGTGATGTAGATGATGAGTCAAGTGAAGAGAGAACTGTATGAGAAAGGAAATGAGGGTTGTGTATGAGTTAGGACTCAAATTTGGGACTTCTTGGCAAACCCATGGCGTGGACACTGGATATGAAATTACAGACTTTTGGCATACGTTTTGGAATCTCAATATTAGAACTAAAACGAAATGTAAACTATTGTTTGTTATTACTCAAATTCACACAAAATGAGTGTACATATCATCATAAATGGACGCCAAAAGCCAACTGACATAACTAACATTTAGCTGGCAAACTAACTACCTAACTTGCTAACTAACCTGCCAACTAACATCTATATCTATACAAAAATACACATTGGTTCTAATACTCCCCCTCAAGAATGAAGTGCCTTAGATGAAGAAGTACTGGGATCATCAGCATGTGAATCAGGATTAGTGTGTACATGTTCTGACTGGACAGTCATATCAGGAGGAAGAAGATGGCAATACTGGATCACGGAAAAGATCTAGCATTTGATCAGCCTCCACAATAGTATGAAAGGGAAATATTTCTTCATGAAACACATCTCTTGATGTAAAAATCTGTCTTGATGCAACATCAAGTAGCTTGTAGCCTTTGACTCCTGGTGGATAGCCTAAGAACGCACTTAACTTGGCTCTTGGCTGAAATTTATCTTTGTGTGTAGTGAGTGTAAATGTAAAACCTAAACACCCAAAGACTCGAAGAATGGAATAATCAGCAAGGGTGCCATGTAAGATTTCATTAGGCGTTTTATGTTGTAAGAGAGGAGATGGGGTTCTATTGATTAGGTAGGCAGCTGCCAACATACATTCAAACCATAAATTGAGAGAGGTTCTTGATCCAAAAAATATAGCTCGAGCAACGTTCAAAAGATGTTGATGTTTACGTTCTACAGCAGAATTTTGTTGTGGTCTTTCAACACAACTAAATTGGTGTAACACCCCTTTCTCAGCAAAGAACTCTTTAAAGGACAACTCATGAGCATTATCTCGATCTAAAACTGTTGTATATGTGGCTCATATAGAGTGGAATACAAGTGTATTGGATCAAATTAGTCGATGCTGGAGCGGAGCGCACTGAACGTAACGGCGCGAAGGGACGACATCGACCCAGTGGGTTTAATTCACTGTTTGTTTGCTAGAGACGCTGAACAGGTTGGGGGTGTGGGGGCAACGCCTCCGTGGTACGGTACATGTGTACTTTTTTTTTACGAGCCCTAAGGTTCTGTATGGGTTGGGGTTAATTTAAATGTTAATGATGTAATCCTATTATTCATGTTGAATCTCAGCTTTGCTCCTTGTGGACGTAGACACATCGTCGAACCACATTAAATATTTGTGTTGATTTCTTTATTCTTTTATACTTAAAGTCCAACAAAAACTCTTAATAGTTGTATTAAATTGTGTGGCAAACATACTAAAAAAACGATGCATTGCACTTACAGCAACAGATTTTTGTCGTAGCATGTAGATCCAAGTAAATCTAGAACAATCATCAACTAAAATTAAGAAGCATTTGTGCCCTGAGTGTGAAGGAACATGATATGACCCCCATATATCACAGTGTAATAGATTAAACGGCTTACTGGACAGCTTGTTACGGGGCTTGAATGATAGTCTCCTTTGTTTATCAATAGGGCAAATATAGTAAGGAAGATGTTTATTTAATGTTGAAACATCAAATGCCACTTGGTCTTTTAACATATCTAATCTTTCAAAAGATAGATGACTAAGTCTATTATGCCATAAATGAGCATAAACATTACCAACAAAGACATTTGAAAAAAGAATTCAGATCTTTGTTGTCAAGTACATATAATTCTTGAACTTTATCACCCTTGCCAATCATCCTCTTGGTTGTAGCCTTCTGAATGATGAAATGGTCATGAAAGAAGCTTAAGATGAGCTGCGATCCAACATATAATGCACTGACTGAAAACAAATTGAATTTGAATTGTGGCACGAATAAAACATTACGTAGCACCAATTTAGGACTTAGTCTGATATCACCACATAGGCTGACTGATATTCGTGCGCCATTTGGCAAACTGTTCTCAATTTCATAAAGGCATCAGTAATGGAGCATACATGTCTAGTAGCCCTTGAGTCTACTATCCAAATCCCTTTAATAGTAAAGATAGGGTTAACTGATATGGAATGACATGTACATGTAGCACCTAAAGTGGTATGTTTGTCGTGATCAATTAAAGCAGTGTTCGAGCTTGAAGTTAAGTGGCTTGACAACATAGTCATCAATTGATGATAATGACTGGAATTCAGATTCTGCATGAAATTCTCCATGCCAGGTCGATCAATCTGATGAGAAGCTGACAACTGATTAACCGGGTTAGGAACATAATAGCTTTGGAAATTGTCCTTTGATTTTGGCTTGTATCCTGGTGGATATCCACGGATTTTAGAGCACTTATCCACTGAATGTCCATGGTACTTACAATGAGTACAATAGGGCCTCTCCTTGTTCTTGACATTTCCAAAGTTACCAATCCTAGAACCATCATTGCGAAAACCAGAATTGGGTGTTGATTTTGCATTGTCCGATCTTAATGCAAATGTAGCCGCACCTTTTGCATGATTTCCAAACGATTGTGTACTCAACTTTCTTTGATTCTCTTCTTGCAAAACTAGTGCAAACACCTTATTAATTGGTGACATACGATCCATAAGCAGGATCTGACCTCTAGCTTGAGAGAAAGATTCGTTTAGCCCATGAGGGATGACATGATGTATTCCATTTGATATTATTTATTCATATCGTTAACACCACCGCAAGTAAACTTCCTCAATTGTATTTGGGTAAAAAATTTCTTAATTCTTCCCATATAGTCGTCAATTTAGTAAAGTACACACTTTTGTTGCTTTGATCTTGATTAAATTCATAAGATCATTCATCAGTCGAAAGATCCGCGGTCCACTGCTTTGTTGAAACCTTTCTTTGAGATCATTCCAAATCTCGTATGTTGTTATAGCATAGATGATACTGGCTGAAATTTCCTTCGAGACTGAATTAAGTATCCAGGATATAACCATATTATTGTTTCAAATCCATGGATTGATCAAGTTAGGACTCGCATCTTCTAGTTTTTAATTGATCCATCAATGAAGGAAAGTTCACCGAAAGGGCATTTGTCATTGCACGGCTCCAAGAGACGTAGTTTTTTTCCTGTAAGCAGCAAAGACACAAGTACCAATCCAGAACTATCGGAATGATGAAGGAAATACGGGCTAGATGGCTCATCAATGGCGGACTTGCTCATGGATGATCACGAATCGGAATCATTTTTTTGGACTGCGTTGATTCCATTGTAACAGAAACGATATAGGAGAACTCAGAGAAGAAGAAGAAGAATAAGAATAAGAAGATGAAAGCTGGAAGGAAAATGCCATGATACCATATTAGAACTAAAACGAAATGTAAGCTATTGTTTGTTATTATTCAAAGTCACACAATATGAGTGTACATATACAGCATAAATAGGCTCCAAAAGCCAACTGACGCAACTAACATCCAGCTGGCAAACTAACTACCTAACTAACCTGCCAACTAACATCTATACAAAAATACACATTGGTTCTAATACTCAAATGGATCAGCATGAACCTATATTTTGAGTGTTGTTTAATGTTTTGTCCTGTTCACCCAATATTTAGGTTGGGCTTAGTTTTTTAGTGAACTTCCTATGGTTTCAATGAAGCCTTGATGACCTAAGATGTCGATCCCTTTCTTCACCAGCAGTTATGAATATGTATATAGGTACATATATTCAGGAATAGAACTTCTTTGGTGTTTTGCTTCCTCAAGAAAGATCCGTATGTCTAAATAAAGAGAATGTGATAATTGTTTTCCGATTTCGTAATGTTTTTGAGTTTCTAATGCGTTCCGTTCCAGCTTGAAACTTTTATACAATATAGTGATTATTTTTTATGACTCTCTTCGAACGTTAGAGCCCCTTCTGAAACTGAAGGAAAGAATAAGAAAAAGTAGTTCTGACATACGTTTTCCTTGTTAAAGAGTATGCTTTCGATATAATTCATATACCCATCTATTATTAAATTTCTAATTTTGTCATTACCTTGGTTCTTTTGTTGTTACGTTAAGTAAAAAAAATAGCATCCCATTAAACAGCGACGATGAATAGGCAGGCTTCATATGCTGATGCCAGTGCCAATCCATATGCTGCTTCTCAAATGCAGATGCGGCAGATATCTACACAGAGAATTCAGCAGAATGCTGCAATGAGTAATTTTCCAGGGCGACTTAACTCTTTACCTGCAGAGCAAGGAAATAATTCTGGTGTTCCGTCTCAGATGCAGCAGATACCTGCACAGAGGTTTCAACACAATGCTGCAATGAGTAATTTTCCTGGACATAATGATTCTTTACCTGCAGAGCAAGGAAATAATTCTAGTGGTCCATCTCTGTGGGATAGGGATGCATCAGAAGTGTCAAATTCAAAACAGATGCCAACTCATCCGTACACTGACCCAAGTAATATTTTATACTCGTCTATGTTCTGTGGTTTATCATTGCTTTTAACTTTTGATATACTGTTTCCTTGCTAAATGTAGACTATTTCATGTTGAATATTGTTTACGCTTAAGAAATTTCATATTTATTGTTGAGCTTATAAGGCAGAAATGCCATTTTTTAATTAAGAGATGTTGGTTTATTTAGCTTGTACAAATATAATGCGGCATGCACTATCTCAGTAGAATTTGGAGGTCCTTCAGAAGTAACAAGGAACTTTGTGAGTGGCGAGGCAGATTTACATGCTTTGTATGACTTCGAAAG
The DNA here is from genome assembly GCA_903798325.1 of Fraxinus xanthoxyloides. Classification (NCBI taxonomy): domain Eukaryota; kingdom Viridiplantae; phylum Streptophyta; class Magnoliopsida; order Lamiales; family Oleaceae; genus Fraxinus; species Fraxinus xanthoxyloides. The sequence continues at coordinate 9,327 of CAIGRL010298747.1, forward strand.
TTGAGCGGAGCTCAGTATGCAAGTGTGAATAATTTGATGAAAGTTGCAGTGGATGTTCTGTAATATCCTCAGGTTACAATCATCTGTTTTTTTTTCATGACCGAACAGGAAAAGGAGGCAATTCCATCCAGTCTTATCACCAGAGACCAGTATTGGATTCAAAAGGTGAATTTGGAAACCATGCTAATACAGAGATTGGACCGCAGGCCCATGAGGAAGACATGGAAATCGGATATGAAGACAAGCCTTTTCATTTGAATTTTGAAGGTCTCGAAGAGAGATTCCAAGAAGAAATCTTGAAGCTAATAAAGGAACAAACTGATGCAGAAAACGCAGAAAATGCTAGGCATAGAGAGGTATGTGCTAGGTGTAAACATCATCATAATTTTGTTAGAGCTTCTCATTTCCTTTCCTATGGTTGATGTACATTTTGTATTTTCTCTATCGAGAGTTAGATATATAATTCTTATAAGACCATATGGCGAAAGAAAATAAATTCTACGCTAACGTTACTTCATTGATGATGAGAAACTTGATTCTATTGTAATTACCGATTCATCACCTTTCACGGTAGGAATGTGTATATAATCGAAAATATCCAATTGTTGAAAAATCGAAAAATTAATTAAAAAATCCATAAACCAAGAATATTTTATGGAAAGCTATTTTGATTTGTTCTAGTGAAGATGAACTGAATAGCTTTCTGCAGTTTAAAAGTCCTCCTAGGATCATCTAGAGATTGCATATAATTTGATGAGTAGTGCTATTTGTACATCATTGTGTACATACAGATAGATGGAATGGAAGGAAGAGAGAAAAAAAGAGAAGGAAAGAAAGAAAAGAAATTCAGTTATTATAATCTTTCCCTCTCTTCCATATCATCTATCTGTACATCTTATGTATACAATTATGTACAAATAGCATTACTCTAATTTGATATAACAAAAAGAAATTGTTGTATGCGACTGCTAGCTTTATCTAGTTGCAGTTTTTCCCATCTGGTGACTGCATGGAAAGCAAAAATATACCTTTATTGACTACCCGAACCAAGAAAACATATTTGTCTGCACTCTGCACTAAATTAACTTAAAAAGTACAACAAACGTTTCTATCATGATGAAGTACATTTATTTTTATTTTATCTTACCAACATTACAATGTCTTACCTTCTTCAGAAGATAATGGAGATCAATAACAGGTACCAGGAGAAATTATCAGTTCTTCGAGCACAAGCAGCTAATCGAAGAGAAGAGTTTCTTCGCAGGGAGTCAGAGGCAAGACTACAACAGTATCAGCAAGCTGGAATGAACTACCCCCTGGACAGAACTGGCCCCAACAACCCTCACAGTTATGTTCCGGCTGTCCCTCCACAACCATATCCAACTGGTCACATGGATCGTATTAACTCTTATAGCCAATCACCATTTCCTGGTGTGGGAGGAAACCGAGGAACTGAAGGACGGGTTCCATATCCTCAGGGTCGAGTTTACAACAATGCCAGTGGTCATTCTTATTAAGGATCTTATTTTGGACAAATTCAAAATTGGCGCTTAGTGTTGGAAAGATGCTTGCTAAAACCCACTAGATCAGAACAATATGCCACCAGAGTAATGTCAATTTTGGTTCGAAGTCCTCTTTCAGACCGGTAGTTTCTTATGTAAATTGTACCGCCTTTTTTACCTTGATGATTCATTAGTTCTCTCCCCTCTGAAAACTACTGTTGTGGTGTAACTTTCTTGAAACCTAAATCTTTGTTTCTTCCAGCTGATGTGTTTTTGATATGGACTGCAGTTATTTGTCAAGGTAAAACCATGACATCTTTTACGTGTTTATGGATTAACATATTGCACAACTTGATTTTGGGTTTCTTACTCGGACGTGAATTAGATGCGCTTGATAATGTATTTCTCATACTTGCATGGCATGTTTGCTATTCAGCATTGAAAACCACTTGGCTAAAACTAGAATTTATGGATCGATGCTACTTTCAAATATTAAGTTGAATATATTTTCATTGATCGACTTTTACGCCAAAGGTCTTTACGTCTCGTCAAGTGATAATCTATTCTTCGATCTTCCTCGAACCTGGAAGGGCGACACGCTACATCAAAACCCAACTGCTCCACACCAAAAAATGACTAACAGCAAAAATTAGTTTTGTGTTGTTTTTCACATTACTACAGTGAGACACAAATGAAAAGTGGATTTTGTAATGCAAGAATTAACCACAAGGGCTTCTTACTATACCATTCTAAGGGTCCGTTTGATTATGAAAGTAAAATTTGGAAGAAAAGAAAATGAAATACGGAAAATTGAATTGTTTAGTATTTATTTTACTGAGAATTGTAATTAATTGTGTTCGATTGTTATAATTTTCCACCAAAAAAATGTTGAAAGTTTGATATCCGTTTTGACTTCGTTTTTCATTAAAATTATCCATTAAAGTGAAAATTCTTTTTACCATTGGGCCTTGGTATTTTTTTAAAAATTACCATACCGAATATCATTTGTTTGGCTTTGTTTTGCATGAAAATTGTCAATAATAATTGTTTTTACCATTGTGTTTAAAAAAAATTTCAATTGTAAAAAAAAAAGCTGGAAAATCAATTTCCACCAACCAAACTAAGGAAAATGTGAGCATGTGAGCCAAACCAATAAAATGAATTCTATGGGGAAAAAAAATGTGTCAAACAAGGCAAAAGTGGAGGTTGGAATTTGTTTTCCATTTTGCATGGAAAATAATGGCCAATCAGGGCCTAGCATCATAACCTCTTCAATAGGATGAGGAAGAAAATGAAAATGAAAAGAATAAGGAACAAAAACCTCTTGAAAGCCTGTGTTAAATTTTAAGCACATCTTTGAAATTTATGCTTGAACTAGTCTCTAGGCCTCGCTTACCACCGCCAGAAATTGAAATCCCATTCTGCATCATGCAAACAAACTCGTTGTAATCAATACGTCCATCCTGCAAAAGAAATCAAAAGAATCTTGTCATGTGTTCTAAACATTAAACTACATATGATGCATTAACAAAGAAAAATTATAACAAAGATCAATTGTAATAGAAAATGTCGCTGAGTTTGTCATCCAAAAACATAGTAGAATTTTTCCTCCTTTATTGTTAGATATTGTACAAAGATACCTGAGGCTTAGAACTCGATGTCCTCTTTCTTGTTATTAAAACATAAAACATCAAAATATTGCAAAAGGATGAACTTACATTGTCCTGGTCAACTTCTCGGATCATCTCTTCAATGCGTGAATCCTCCATGCCAAACTCCTCACATGCTTGTTGAAGTTCATCTGGGGTAATATAGCCACTTCCATCTTTATCGAAGTATGAGAATGCAGCAAATAAGTGATCCTCTCTCTCAATTTTGTTGAGATGCAATGTGGCAGCTACAAACTCCCCGTAATCAATGGTTCCACTGTTATCAACATCGGCCTGCAATTACAGAGAATTGGAGCAGAAAATGAAGGTATAGTATCCTCTTTCTACTGTGGGAAATGAAATAAAAGAAACACTTATGAAGAGAATGTAATGCAGAGAAAATCTAATGAAGAGGATAGGAGCAAGTTGGTTGAAACAGAAATTGCTACTTCTATGTAATGGGAACATTTCATTAGTGTTAAAAGCAAGTTCTATAGAATAGTTACTAGACCGGGAACGCTTCGTGATTCTGAGTGTTAGGCCGTTAAAGGGCAGAATGGCAAAGAAAGATTCATGTTCCAGAGCTTTGTTGTTGTAGCTGTTGCTATTGATGTCAAATGAAGTATAACATCTTTCTTAGAGCATCTCAAGAGACTATTTATAAAGAGCATTTTATGTATAAATATAATACAGAGATTAAATATTTTTTTACACTTCAACAATACTATCCATTTTGGCTCTTCATTTTTTTTGCTTCAAGAAACATTTAACCCTTGTTTGGTCCCCATTATTTCCAAAATATATTTCTCCTTATTTTCAACTACATTTTCTAATAAAATAATATTACACGCAAACCCAAAACTTTTTCTTATTTTTTAACCACACGTTCTCCATCAAAATACTATTCTAAAATACATTTTGGGCAAAAAAATGGGGCTCAAACAGGCACTTACTGATTTCTCGTCATCTTTTATTTAACATATTTTTTATATATCAATGGCCAATCAAATCAAATATGATTAGAATATTTTAAGAAGTAGAGTATTGAAATCTGTAAAACCAAACTTACTCTTTATTTTTAAAAGTCAAAATAAAGTCTCTTGGAGTTTATTTTTAAGCATTGACTCTCTAAAATAGAGAACATCTTGTATTTAGAATCTCTTAAAGATGCTTTCTTAAGTGGTACAAAAATTTGGGCAAGCAGTTAAAAGAGGACAAAAGCTATACATTTGATCAGGTACTCACTGCTTGCATTAGATCATAAATCTCAGACTCATTCAGATTGGCACCGACTCTCTTCAGTCCTGTTTTGAGTTCTTCAAAAGTGATATGGCCACTGTTATCAGTGTCTATCATCTTGAACATTTCTTTCAGGCCAGCAATTTCTTCTTCCGATAAGGACTCTGCAATTACCTGCAAAGTATGTGTGTCTAATATATTACATGCTCCATTTTCTTACATCTAAATTTGTAAATATATAACTAAATATCTTTGTAAGACCTATACTTCTCCAATAGCAGAAAATATAGATTTAAAACCCCAAGACTTACTCTAAGAGTCATTTTCTTAAGTCTGTTCATCGCCGAAAATTGTTTCATGCGACTCAAAACTGCAGAGTCCAGAGGCTTGTCAGGAGCCACACCATCAACTTGAACCCAAGGGTGGCCTGCAGAACGTTTAAGCATCGGGTAAGCAAAAATGTAAGTACATATTGTGTGCCACAGAAAGAGAGAACCCATTACAATAGATTATTGACATTATGGCCTTCACCCAGAATGACTCGGGGATCTAAAAACGCATCAACACAATTATTAGCAAAAATTGCACATTTCAGAATTTAGATTTGGGATAGTGGTCTCAAAAACAAGAATAGATTACCAACTTATTTGGTCAAAGGTTTTTGCACCCCAACTCTCTTCCAACTTGAATCAAGCAATTCTCCATATACAAAATAATTTAAAACAATTCCATCAAAGATACTTACACAGGACTTCATGTGCAGTTAAACGCCGTTTGGGGTCTCGAACAAGCATTCTCCTAACCAAATCTTTTGCCTCTTCTGATATACTTGGCCAGGGATCTGATGCAAAGTCAAGTTCGCCATGTAGGACTTGTTCAAATATTCCTTGCTCATTTTCTATAGTCATTAAAGAACAGAGAGGCTACACTCATATCAGTACAAATTATGACATTAATGTAATGTTTGGTAAGGTGTTGAATAGTACTAAACAATATTAAGAAGGGAAAAAAGGCTAAAATCTTGTTCATACTACTATCCAAAACAGTTTAATACGGTATATATAAAACATGCACATAATTCAGTGAATAGAAACTTTCACAATTCTCACCGTCCCAGAAAGGAGGAACTCCACTGAGCAAAATATAAACAATTACTCCAGCACTCCAAACATCGGCTTCAACCCCATAGCGCTTTTTAAGAACTTCGGGTGCGACATAATAGGGACTGCCCACCACATCAGTAAATTTTTCTCCTGAAAATTGATTAGTACCATTTCCTCGTCAGATAAGAAAATAAACCTAAGGAAAAAAAATACATGCAACATGTGAAAAGAGAATTGTTACTTTTGAAAGTTGTATCAATATCTAATTCAAGGACTCAAAGTATTTGAATATATATTCCTTCAACATGAATCAATATCTTAAAGCATTAATCTAAACAAATAAAGCATAAGCTATCTTGAGAACAGAGAACAGATGAGAATGTGAATGTAAAAATTGAATGCATTTTTATTTGTACAAGGGTTGCAGTAAAAATCTTACAGATTTAACCACTGTTCTTATGATTTAAGTTGATGTTAATGCACTTCTGTCAGCCAAACCATACTCGTATTCAGTTCATGTTCCTGAACCGGACCACAATTGGCCTGAATCCAGAAAAGGCTCCCAATTTGAAGACCATTACTTGGTTGACTTTCTAATACTTTAACAAGTTGAGCAGATTTCAATACACAAAAGATGGCCATATCACAAGTTGACACCTCCAGTAACAAGATGTGGTCAAAGTTTATCACAGAATGTCTACCTAGTGAGCTTATAAGCAAATTGAGCACCTTCCCATTACAGGCCAATGTTAACAGTGGGTTCTACCCAATGTGCTACGTCTGAGCAAACACCCCTTCTTGGAGGATCCTCGTCGAGGACACGGTTAATCCAGAGAGATAATGTTTTAATTTTATCTTTTTTAATTAAATTGAAATTTTAAATGAATGAGATAAAATCAAATTCCAATTGAGATAATATGTTGATTGTATATATATCTTATTTAATGTTAAAAGATAATTGAAATAATGTTTCAATTAATCTCTTTTAATTAAAATTGCAGTTTTAAATTATTAAGATAATATTTTGATTTTATCTCTACTTTATTTAATTTTAGAAATTAGGTGATAATGTTTTTGTTATTTTAAATTCATTATCTTATCTCATTAACCAAAATATGGTTGAGATAATGATAAGATTTTATCATTTTTAAAATTTGAAGTTCAACTGAATTAGAACTTTCAAAGCATGGTGGGTCCCTATAAATAGGTATTATACGTTCCATTTTCAAGTACATTCATTTCTCTGTAAAATACACACAAATACAAATATTCTATATTCGTTAGAACGTGGACAAGGGTTGAGATTCCAATATATTTTTTCAGTATTTCTCTTATCACTTCCACAAGATATATGTATAAGCATTTTGTGGGATTATATACGTACGTTATGTTTTTGGAACACTGATTATTAGGTCCTTAATGTATGATTTAAGTTTGGACAGGCCCAACCCCCTTTCAGGAAATTAAATGTTCATGGCAATCAAGGCAGGGGAAGGCTGGAGAAGTGGCAAGTGAAAAGAGACCCACCAGGCTTATGTTTATTTATTTAAGAACTTATTTAGTATTGATTTAGTAAATTTTTATTTGATGCCAAGCTTCAAGTTAAGGATTAACTCACGTTATTTTTTTGAGAATATTTAATAAAATTTCAAGTTTTAGAAACCAATTTTTTTTATGTTCAAAATACGATTTCAGTGACACTTGAATCCTAGAACTTGAGTCTTCACAAACAGTAATACAGTCAAACACAAAAAGGGTTTGTACAAGCAAGAAATACTGATGGTGATCCTATTAGATATTATACGGAAGGCTTTACAAGTTAATACACTTTAGGAAAATAAATTAGGGATTTTTTTTTTTTAGTATTTTATTAGTTATTTCCTAATTAAACTAGATTCGTTTAAACTCTATATAAAGATGGTCTTTGCATTGTAATACTTAGATTTGATTATTGAATAAACAAATATTTTTGCCCTCTAATAATTCTCTCTGCTCCTGTCTTTCTTCTCCCCTTTCTATCTCCATCTTCTTCTCTTTCTCCCTCTCTTCCCCTTTCTTTCTCCTTTGTCTTCTACAATTCTCTTTCTTTGTATGTTGTATCCTATTTCAAATATACTATAACAGAAAGGTTCATAGTTTTGATATGATAAGCCAGTCTAAATAGCATAATAAAATAATAAATGTTTTCTAGTTAACCCATTCAGCTGAATGTATTATTACATATGTATTGTCTTGCACCCTGCTATACATACGCAAGAAAAATAATTTGAGTGATGTAGAATATAATTGGCAATCAACTATTTTGGCATTTTTCTTCCTCCTTTTTTTTTTTTAAAAAAAATAAAAATAAAATTATTACTATTTTTTTGTTGGTGAGGGAGTGACCAATGGTATAGGTCCACATTTTCAAACTCCTCCCACTTGAGTCAAATCAGATAGAACTTAACAACCAGGCCAACTGTTGGTGACAATTTAACAGATTAACTTGTGACTAAATAGATACCAGAAACAACAAATAAATGCAGCAAATAGAAGTAGAAGTAAAATTCAGGCTGCTATATTATAAGTTCTAGTGAACTGACTACGATTCATAATACAAAAAACTGTATGGAGAATGGCCTATTAATTCAATCTATTTCAAAATGATTTGAGCCATGTGAAGAAATATCACATAATGGAAAATGAGAATGATATCAAGAAAACACATACAGTTAATAAATTAAAAAATATGGATCCTTTGCTCAAGAACATACCAAGATCAATGATGAAGGAAAAAAAATCGATTCAGAATGATTCATTATTATTTTGGTTTCATTCAAGCAGGCAGGTCCATATCTTGAAACTCATCACAAAGAACCAGAGGATCCAGTTGTTTAACAAATGAAAAAGCTTATAACACATAGGGATCAGTCGCTGTGGTAGTCTTGTTAATCAAATTCCATACTAAGAGCATGTATGGCTGAGCTTAAAGGTAAAGGTAAAAAATTACCTTTGCTTCCACATATGTTTGGATATATTATTTTTCTCTTACTTTGCTTGTATTGAAAGACACTCTTACTATACCGTCAAAATATGTAGCTTTCTTATTCCCAACTTTCACTAATAAAAAAATATTTACATGCTCTTCAGCTCTTGCAATTACAGATCAAACAGCAAACTGTTCTAGAGTGTGAATAAGGATTAATTTGACACATAAAAATTGCAAAAAGATAAGAATTGTATACCTGGCTTGAAGAATATTGACAATCCAAAATCAATTGTCTTGAGGAGTGATTCCTCCTCCTCATCAACAAAAAGGAAATTTTCGGGCTTAAGGTCACGATGCATAACGCCCAAAGAATGACAAGTTTCTACAACTCCAACTATAGTCCTAGTAAGCTCAGCTGCCTTCCTTTCAGTATAATGTCCTCGTTGAATGATTCTATCGAAAAGCTCGCCTCCTGCACATAACTCCATAACAACATGAACGGCAACAGCATCCTCATATGCCCCTTTAATAGATATAACATTAGGATGCCCGGCTAGATGGTGCATTATCTGAATTTCCCTTCTAACATCCTCGACATCATCATCAGTCAATAACTTCCTCTTGGCAATAGATTTGCAAGCATATTCTTTGCCGGTCTCTTTTTCCACGCAAAGGAATGTTGTTCCAAACTGCCCTTGTCCTAATTTCTTCCCCAGTCTAAAAAACTCCTTCAAATTTCCAGTTTTCCTTTGCAAAACAGAATCAGCCCTGAGCCCTGCACTGTTACTCCTCTTCATGTGAGGAGGCTTTCCAGGTTTAACCAGCTCTTCTGGTTTTGTTTCCGGCTTTGGAATTGTCACTTGTTCCGGTGGTGTGTTTTGGACTGGCACAGGTGACTCTGGTTCTCCACCAGACGCCAGTGTCTCGTTTTTAGCACTCTTCCCATCTACGGAAGGATCATTATTATCTGGCATTCGGGATCGCCACATGGCAGCTGAAACTGATTGAAATATACCATTTTTTGATATGCTTGGTCCAACACAAGTGTTACCCATCTAGTCCCAAACTCAAATCAATTCCCCCACAACCACTGAAGTTCCAAGTATTAAGAACTAACTCTACCACTTAATCTTATGCTTTATGAGTAACGAAGATCTAATCCTAAGATAATTTCCAAAAGCCCATCACCTTCAAAAGTCAAAATTCTTCTTTTCCACCTCAAATCGCCAAGAAAAAATTCAATACTGGACCTTGTATTTAACCCAGAAACCCAACTACAACAAACGTCAATAGTTCTAAGTGATTTTCACCGACTTTAAAATGAACTAACCATATTAGAGAACAAATACTTCAAATTTCAACTACAACTCACATGAGCAATCAAGAAAGCAGAAAAAAAAAATGAAAGAATATCAAGTTAAAGAAGTCAAAGGCGAAAAGTATGCATAGGTTGAACATTAAACTGGCAAGATAATAGTGGGGTAAACAGAAATAAAAAGACGAAAAGGGACAATAATAAAGTTGCAAGATTTAAGATTTCATATTCAGAGCAAAATTCTACTTTAGAAGAAGGGTGAAAGAATATGAAGGGGCTGCTATACACCGCAAAGAAGAAAAAGTTAGAGATCTTGATGAGAACTGGTCGAATTCCTGAATTGGTCTCTATTAATATATTAATTTAGTATGAAATTAATTAAGCAAATTGAATAATTTTATGCATTTTCATGTGTAATTGTCTGTATCGATAGGAAGTTGCTGTATGCTGTAAAAATTAGACACACTTGAACATAAAACGCGTTTTTGTCGGATATTTCCACCTTGAGTTTCTTGGTTGGACAATTTATAGGTTAGCATATTTAAATTATTTTATCGAAAAATGGTTAGTTGAAAGTAAATTTTGAAAAAGATTGTACGGCGAAATTTAAATTACTGATTAAATATATATTTTTATTTTTATATTTTTTAGGATTGGCAATTTACTCATCACTTTTTATTGACTTATTCTGAAAGATTCGTTGTTTACAATTAAGTTAGGGTTATGGTATTGGTAAGGATTTTCAGGATGGGATGCACGAGATAAGAATTACGACAAGAAATAAGTTACCTATTATTATTTTGAATTTGTTAATTCAAAATCAACTATGTTTCCGCGACGAAATTTGAATCTACGAGCAATTTATAAACACATATTGATCTACTACTGAATTATTGAGGAATCTCAAGATAATTTGTTCTATGATCAATATAAGCTTAAATTTGTGCTTGTAACTCCGTGCCTTCCTATTGTTTTGCATTATTCAAGTTTTCCGAAATGAATTTCAAATTATTAATGAAATCTACTTGATAGATTTTTCTTATTTTTACTTCCTTCTATTTGTTATCGTACTATTTGTTATTGAAATTCTTCATTGACTCCCCAAAAAAAAAAAAAAAATGCATTTATTTTCACCGGGTGGTCACCAATTGAACTTCTATTAGTCATTAAATTTAAGATAACTTTTCAACGACCAACCTTGAATTTGTACCGTGTGCCTGCCTTCTTAAATTTCTACCTACCATGCCAATTTTTGCTTAATAACCCCATGCAACGAGTATTTCATCATAATGCAAAATCCCCTTTTTTGTTTAAAGGAATAAAAAGTAAATGCATAAAATAGAGATGAGAAATAATAGTTTATTCATATTTTATGTCTTCTCAAAGTAACTTGTACAACAACAAAAGTCATATTTTACTTAAAACTACCAAAATGATTTACTTAAAATTACAGAAATTCATTGCTCGCGTTGAATATATTGGTTCAAATCCATCAATGACTAGGTATACGTGATTTGCGCCGCGCGCATTGAATATTTGTTTCAAATTCACCTTATAGTTGTCCATTCGTTGCAAATTGAAACAAATTATTTTACGACGGTAACAAATATTATTTTTGTTAAATCGTCAAAAATATAAAGCAACTTGAAGGATACTTTCAATATGTTATCATAACAGCCAAGACAAAAATTTATGACTTTGGACAGGACAGCACTACTTCACGAGCAATGAATGAAGCTTGAGGTACACCAATACCTCACAATAGTGGGGATGGGATTTTTTGGCCATTTTTTATTATCATGGGTCCCACATGAGACCCACCTATGCGAGAACAGGTAAAAATTCTGTAAAAAATTTGTCTATACAATCAGATTAATCCACGAGCAATAATTGTGCCAGGAGCTGTAATAATACATGGACTCTCATCGATTTTGAACAAGCAAAAAGGCTGGCCTACACGACTGATTTCATTAATTATAGGATAGATTAGGTGCATGCAGCAATTGCACAAGGTCCTAATCCAGGATAGCATGTTTAGTCATGACTAGATAATATTACAAAAAGAAAAACAAGCCTGGTATTGTCCACTGGATTGTCTAGTATCGAGTATCAAATATATCCCGAGTGGTGTGTGGCAAGATGGCCGCGTGGATTAAGTTATAATCATGAGCGCCAACAAGGGAAATGAAAAAAAAAACAATCGTATTCATTTTCAGCACCAAGGACGTGCTATGAAAGAATAAGGACGCATACATTTCAACTCTTTTTTCCTTCAGAGCTCAAAAGTATGATAAATTGGTCACTATGGCAGTTTATTCAACGCATACCACTAATATCAATGGAGGAGATGATGAACAATAACCTGTGGTCTCTAAAATACACCATACTATCTATATATAATACATGGTGACTCAATTGCTTACTGCCTTGCACTTGTAATCATACATTAAATTAACTAACGAAACAATTAAGAAACACGACATGGAGCGGAAAAACCTATTTGAATAAGCTTCAGTCTGAATTTCTTTTACATTTCTATGTCATCCAGGTCAGGAAGGGGAAAACGAAGAATTGCAGCAATACCAGTCAGCTGAGCCAGTTCTGTTCTTCCACGTAAAAATCATTACATAAGCACAAATAAATATGGATGCACAAAGAGTAATAGAATCATAAAAGAAAAGAAACAAAAACTGAAAAAATGAATATGTGTGCATGATTTTGTGAAACCAGTTCTTATAAATTTAATGAATGAAACCCCTTAATAGACATACTCAGATTCATAAACTGCCATAAGTAGCGAGAGCCTAAGAAACAATCTCTAATACAAGTCAGCCATAAAGCTTTTTAAGTTGTGGAGATGGAAAGAGTACGAAAATACTCACGTTCTCCTGAAACATGCATGGATGAGAAGATGTGAGCAGTGCCGCCTGAATTCTTCACCGAATCCACCAAGTTGACGTACTTTTGCCTTGTTGCTATATCTGAACTCCTGATAAACAAATAGGAAGTATGATTCCAACATTGCTCTTGAATGTGCCAAAAGAAAATGTTTTGTTCGTGTCATAACGTCTAAACATGTGCGCTGTACACATGAGAAAATAGAACTCTGAACTTCAGCATGACATCAGATATGTAAACCAACTTGATGAATAATGACTCAAGAAAATGAAAAATGGTATAGCTAACACAATAAACTCTTGAGGGAATTTTTGGTAAGGTAGATTAGAAACCACTGGACAATATTAAGGAAGAAAAATAAGCTAAACTATCAAGTACTATTTACAAAACATGCACTAAGACTACTTACTTGAAGAGCTCATCAGTAATGAGGAGTGTCTGGATGGCCATACGTTCATGGGCAACTTCAACGTGCTTTGGTCCATAGCATGCACGATCAGGATCCTGTACAATTACATCATCTTGGAAAAATCAAACCAAAGCAACTTCAATAATGAAGAACTGGTTCATCTACATGCCAAACATACATGTTCACGGGCATGAATGCAAACTTAAAATATTTCTTGATGTCAAATGGGTATGTCAATTCATCAACGATCCATTTTAAAATCCAAGAAATACATCCATGAATATTCATCTGTATGAGTTGGGAATAAAACAAAATAACAAGCAAGTATTTTAGTGAAATATATCAAAATAGACTATATAATATGAAACGTAGGAGAGAATTATGTACGCTTAATTGAAGGAGAATTAGGTTAAATTTTGTATTAATAGAGCAACTTCTTCGTAATTTTTGCTACAATGAAATGAAATTCAGAAATTTCCACATGGTAACAGAGCAGGCTTCCTGCTAATTTGTTTTCGGGCTTAAATTGCTAGAATTCGGTCTTCTTACCCGCTGATTATGCTGGAATTCTGTTCTTTGTGTTCTTAATTGCTTAAAAGAAGTTTCAAGACTCCGCGGTCTTACATTTTCAGAGCAGTCAGCCTATTTTCTGAGCAATTCACCCTCTTTCACGCCAGTTCTGCAGTTTTTCATCTGGTTCAGCCAATTTTCAGCCCAGTTAAAATGTCTTTAATGCTGGTTCGATTTTTCTCAATCAGTTTCAATTGTTTTTGGCAGATTTATACCAGTTCAATGCTGGTTTTTTTATTTTTTTTATTTTTTTTTTCCCTAGCTATTTTACATCAGTTTAGATCACTCCTTGCCTCTTTCATGCTTGTTTCGAATAATTTCAATGCAGTTGAGTTCTCATTTGTCATCTTATTTATCAATCATCTTCTAACCCAATTGTGCTTCCTCTTTTATCAGTTTCGCCAAGTCAATTGTCCATTTGCTCAACTTGTTTGAATGTCACTAGCATTTTGAGTAATTCTTCAGTCATTGATTCCGGACCCCAGAATTCACGACTAGCCATTCAAATTTGTTTATTTCCTACACTCCATATTCCGGCAGACAGAAAGTCAAAGTTACAAATGGTTCGTTGTCATGTGTTCCGAAACAATGGTATATTCCTATTTCAAAATCTCTTTTTCATTAGACTCCACTCTGCATGTTCTACAAATTGTAATGTAATCTTTCAATTAGTAAAATCACCAAAAGTCTTAATTGTGTCCCCAAGTTTTTCCTAATTACTGTGAATTTCAGGACTTGAACACAGGGAAGGAGATTGATGGGCTTCATTAACTTGAGGGTGAACCTATTGGTTAGGTAATCTATCTTATAAACGCTTAGTTCTTCTCAGTCAACTTAAAATACAAAAATTCACTTTGGCATAAAAGATCAGGTCACCCAAACTTACCTTTTTTAAAAAGAGAGTTCCGTACTCTATTAAAGAATAAGAATAACCATGATTTTCAATGTAAAGTATGTTTAACTATCCAAACATCATTGGGCTCATTTTCCAACACAAAAATATAAGTAACAACCTTTTTCCTTGATACGTAGTGATATTTGCGGGCCTTCAAGTGTCCACAACATCTATGATGCTAGGTGGTTCATTATCATTCTCATGTAAGTTTGGTCTATTAGCTTATAAAAAAATTTGAAGCCGCAAAAACTTCTCAAAATTTCCACCATGTGATTAAGACTCAATTTAAAACCAATCTTCAAATTTTTCGAACATATAATAGTTGAGAGTATTATTCCTTGATTCTAGGTTCATATCTAAGTGATCATGGGATTGTACACCATAGCTCTTGTATAGATACACTAAAACAAAATGGTAGCTAAGAGGAATAATAGGCATCTTCTTGAAGTGGCTAGATCTCTAATGTTTACCGTGGCAGTTCCTAAACATTTTTAGAGGGAAGCTATTCTTACTGCTACCTACCTTATCAATATGATGCCATCAGGGGTCTTGGATTTCAAAACAACACTTGACACTGTCAAAGACATACACACCATCACAAATTATTTCTTTCCGCGAAAAAACACACGAGGAATCAAAATCAAACATTTCATTCTAGAGGTCCATTCCCTCAACCAAACACCCCCTAAGTTTAGTCTATAGATATTGTGATTTGGCACAAATAAAGAAAATAAAACGAAATTATAGATTAAGGGTGGAACTGACATTTGAAAGCATGGTAAAGAAATCCTCAAGTGCTCGCACCTGCATTGAGATAAAATAAAAAATTCTTTAAAGGTCCTATACGAATAGAGAACAATAGAACCTATACAATAAGAAATAAGAAATCAAAGATAAAGTATACAGAGTCAACACAGAAAGTGAATTGGGAGCATTACTACCTCTTGTGCAGCTTTAGTATCTTTTATCATATTCATAACATTTGGAGCATCCAAAACCTCTCTCAAGCTATGCCTGTGTACCAAGTGTTGAATGGTCAAATTATAATAATGGTTTGCTTCTAGCAACTTTGACCTAGGAGGATGAGACTAAGAACATTGCAACTGAAGAGAGAAAATAAAGACTTAACACAAAACAAGTTAAAAAGAAAAAGAATCGATTCAAGGATTTCTAAACATGTAAAAGCAATGAATAAATAATAATCACCTGAATTGTAGAAGAAATGCTAAACGTGCAAAATAGAAGAGTTTGCTAAACATAAAACAATAATGACTAGTTTTTCGAGGACAAAAAAATCTATGCCCCTATTTGTTGTAGATTTTAATCAGATTAAAATCTCAAGTAAAAATCAACAATTAATTTTAACCATACATTTAATGGACCACAACTTTTCAACCACATATTTCATCAACATCCATCAAAATCTACTAAAAATCTTATTTTAATCTACAACAAACAAACAGGAGCCATACGTACAAACGGATACTTTTGAAATGGCATGTGAACAGGGGAAAAAAAAGGACAAAAATTTATTGGTCTTAAGATATCTCGTTTAATACCGTCATAATCGTGTAAAATGTACTCATTTTAAGAGGAAAAACAAATAACTAGTTCGCAAAAATCTTGTTGACTTTTGAAAATGAGCAAATTGGTTAACTACAAGTATAGTGAGTACCGAGTAAAGGCATGCAACTTTTTTTCCAAATCCCAAGCACTGATGAATGCCAATTCACTTTGTAACTTTGTTATTTGCCCAAAGCACACATACCCCGGTATCCTTGTGCATAAAAATCAACAGGTGCAAAATTGACTTTGCAGAACAAGAGTAAGACAGTCACAAATGCATCCTCAACACAAGTACGTATGCTCAAACTTCCAAGTTTCTTTGGATGACTGCGAAGTTATTTTGGTAAAACATCTTTATGTGAATCTGTCTCCTTGTTTCTAATATTGTAAATCATGTCCCATAACACCAACAGAAAAATTGACACAACACGTAACTTCATTATGATTGCGTTGATGCACAGGTTATGATGATTAAGAAGTAAATTCAGCTTTTAGTCCCTTTAGTCATTTCATCATTAAAAAGAAGTGATGGATAACTTATATACGTTGGAGAAGTAGACCACACCTTAACAGGTGGAAGAGATGTTAAATTTCTCTGCTGCAACTGTCAGCCGCACATAATTGCAATAAGAAGGTGGATCCAGACCATGCTTAGTTTAGTTAGCCTCAAATGATTGGCCACATGAGAATGAATCATGCTGACATAGACACTAAGAATGAAAAATTTATAGAAGATCGTCCCCATTCTTAGATTCTCAAAGTCCTTTAGTAAAAATATATCGAATAATCCACGTGCATTACAAACCGTTATTCAAACAATTGCATCAGACACAACCCCAAACTGTTATAAGAAGTCAACAATACAACAGCAACAGAAGATGGAGAGAGTGAAGAGACTAATATCATACTTGTATCCAGAGGTGGTATGCACAAGAATTATGCGTGACTTGTTCTCGATGATAGATCTCAATTGCTTCCTTTCTGCCTCCAACATTAAGTGCCGGTGAAATTGATCCTGAACACAAATGAAAATAATTTCCAAATCCATTATTACACCAGGTAACTTAATTATTACTTCAGCTAAATACTGAAGAACTCGAATGATGACTTCGAAATAACAAAACATACAATAAGCGTATAAGCTAAGCTTGCTGATTCAAAATGACAGACCTTAGTGAACCCTGGACTTGCAATGACAGCACAACGAACCACCTTGAAATCAATGTGTTTAAGGAAGGCCTACAAGGGATTGAACATAAGTTGAAAATCATTTATAAATTCTGTATCTGGAAAAAAAGAAACAAAAAGCAAACACAAACAGCTTAGGCTGAGATAACCTGTAAGACATTATCAAAAAACTTGTTCAAGGCCTGTCAAGAAACCAATTCCAGTAAGTGTTCCATTTAGAGACTGTTGCCTTAATTAAACAAGCAATGTAAAGAACAACACCATTCAGCCACTAACAAACGTACTTTATCATAGCCTGCTATACCAGGTCCGTGCTTGCGGGGTATTGAAGTCTCTATGCGAGAACGAGTGATTGTCACACTGTTGACACATTAACCACCATTTAAATGTTAAATTGTGAAGGTAACATATTGTACAATAAACAAACTCTAATAACATTTCCATGTAGATGCGGAGGATCAATCTAGATCACCAAAATGTTATTTGTCACATTAAAGTCCATCTCTAGGCATACTTCGAGTTTTAAATTAGGATATTATTCTTTTTGCAACCAGCTATAAGCACCATTTACGAACTTCAATGGACCATCTTACATGAAAACTTCTGAATTCACAGAGAATATAAAACTGAAAGGTAAAATTTCCTTCCAAATTTTACTTAAAATAACCAAAAACTAAAATTATTAATCACGTTCTCATACACAATAAAAAGTTAAAACTCCTTAGAGGGCAGAGTGTTAAAGACCCAAACCAAAGCAACAAACACCTAATCACTTGCAATCATAAGTCCACATAACCAAAATTCAAATAGTAAATCTTTGTGACCAGATGCTCACATATACTCTAGTTTTAACATGGATGTATCCACCCATCTCTGACAACTGTTGCACATAGATGGAATGTCCAGTTCAACTTGTACGTAAAATAACCAAATTTATAGGACATATTTTGGAATAAAAAAGGACCAGAAAGCAAATCCCACTGCAAAATTTCTATGTTCTTAGTATAAGAAATCTTTATCAGATCTATTTCCAGTTGATTCCTATTTCCTTCAATGAAGTCTTGTCAGAAGCTAAAAATGATAATCCAGAATCCAGCTAAAGAGGAAGACAAATTACAGGGAAAGTTTAACTTGGAAACTGACTGTGAACCATCTCCAGAACATTTCAAATCATAAATAGGGCATACTATTGTGATTAATCAATCAAAGGTAAATCATAATCATATATTCACAATGTGCTGCAGTACCTTTTTCCAACAAGTAAAATATGAGCTAGACCTTCTTGCATCAGTACAACAGCCAGATCAGCGCTCGCCGTAGGATCTGAGGTCATTTGATTGAAATGCTATAATTAACAAACTTGTAGTCAAAACTGGTATATGGAAGTGCGTGAATGCACAACCAGTCTACCTAGGATGATGTAAAGAAAGAACTTCCCGGATAACTACACAGGTTGTAACTGTCAGTCCAAAACCATCGATAGGCCCCACAGGATCTTGGCAGAGTATTGCCAGGGAAACAGATGAGATGAATTAAGCATGATATCATTTCTTTATTTCTTTTTTCTCTCCTTTTTCCTTGCGTAAAAAAGAGTAGTGTCACATGGGAGAAGGGTTGTAGTAGACACACTTAAATTTTAGAAAAACACAAAGTGCGCACCTCTCATGG
Organism: Fraxinus xanthoxyloides; assembly: GCA_903798325.1. Lineage (NCBI taxonomy): Eukaryota > Viridiplantae > Streptophyta > Magnoliopsida > Lamiales > Oleaceae > Fraxinus > Fraxinus xanthoxyloides. The sequence goes on from CAIGRL010298747.1 coordinate 28,297, forward strand.
ATAATGGATAGCACAGTATGAACATATATTATGGGTATTCAAAGTATGCCATGATTATTGGTTGCCTAGATGCCTCACACTATATTTTTCCAAAACTCTTTCACACTGTTGTTAGACTGCTTATCATCATATTCTTCTGCTACCTCTCTTAAAAGGACACAGCAAGAAGTTTTGGAAAGCCGCGCCAAGTGATAGGGAATCGTAGGGATTAACTTAGATAATCCATTGGATTAGGAAAGCTGAATTTGTGCAATCTAAAACTGAGTTTAAGCCCAAAGTTTCCACAGCATAACTGGAGTGGAGAACTTGATCCTTTATCTTCTCATCAGAAGCCAAACACAGCACTGGTCAACCCACATTAGTAAGTGGTAACCAAGCTTGGCAACCTCATATATATTACAATACACTTCCTCCCTTTAGTCTAGTTTCACTCTTCAACGTGGGACTAAAGATAATTAATAGTTTTTGAGTCAATTTTTCTTCCCTCCTTTATTCTTATTGTTAGTTAGATGTGAGATTATAGTTAATGAATAGCAGATGTGGGATTAGAGATTATGAATAGCATATATTATGTCATATTTCACTTCCTCTTTACTTCTATTATCCATTAGATGTAGAGCTTATTCAAGCCTCTCCATAAGATGTTCAGCGTGCATCAAGAAAATACTTTGCTATCGAGACTATTGAACCCCTTCTGTCTTCATCAAAAACCTTAAACGGTTAGAGAGAGCCACGTGTGCATAATTTAATTTTTCCTTTAACACACCCCCACGTGTAGCTGGGTTTCATTTCTTCCCAAGAGCTTATTTGCATAATTTCATTAAATGCAGCGAGACTTATATTCAAGATCTTTGCTTGATCCGATTTTAAGTTATAAAAAAAAAGTATTGAAAGATAATTACAAAATCAATTATTAAGGAAATAATCCCACAAAATTGGGAAGATATCATGGACATAGCTTGAACATATCCTCAAACTCGATGGTGTTGTTGAAATTAATTTAAGTTTCGTAAATTAAATTGATTAAAGCAAAAGGGAAATATCATGGACATAGCTTTAACATCTCCTCAAACCCTATGGTATTGTAGAAACCAATTTGAGTTTGGAAATTAAAATCTATTAAAGCAAACTGTCCCTTCCAATGTTCAAAAGATGCTCCAGAATTGTAATGTTTGCCAACTAGTCCAACCAAAAACCCAAAAGCTGGTGTGAAAGAAAATCATTATCCAGGGGAAACAACAAAGACAATCGAACATATCATAGAATAGTAGAAGGGAAAGGGGAAAATAAAAGAACACAAAAAGATGGAGAAAAGAGGAGAGAGAGTTAACAATAGGGGAGATGAACAGGCAAGAGAGAAGCACAAAGTGGAGAGGATAAATTGCATTTTTATTCAGTAATCAAATCTAACTATTAAAATTCATAAACCCTTTTCAAATAGGATTTCAACTAATCTATAGGAAAGAAAATAAGGAAATAAACTAAATGAAAACCAAAACTTGAGTCAACATAGAAAATTATAATAAACTAGAATAGAAGTAGTCTAAAGTTAGCAAGTCTTCAATATCATATCTATTACAATCCCCATCAGGGACACATCTCACAATTAAAATGAACAAGGTCAAAACTAGATCATTGTGCAGATTATCACATCTAGACCTGCCCAGGATAGAGCACTATGAATGTCCATGAACTGTACCAGCACTACACTCGATGATGAAGAAAAAGGCTAGCCTAACAAGAATCCAGGCGCCAGATGAGGATAAGACAAAATACGTAATGGAAATTAACGTGGTGGAAATCAAGACGGGATTTTCTTCCAAGCAGTTCAACAAATAAACAATGAACCAAGTAAAATTTAATAACAAAAATTTTAATCCACAAAGGCCCAACCAACAGACTTGCCAACCTTGACAATTTAAATTGGTTAAGAAAGTTTGTTAAAGATATGAAAAAAGGTACTGGGACAAGGATTCATTGATGGGTTTGGCTTAATTTGGATTCATTCAAAGCAGCACTGGAATCATAGATCGATTTCCTATATTGGCTGCACTTTGCATCAATTTTGAGTGGCTTTATGAGGCTATTCAATTATGTGTTGTATTTGGGATCTTTGGTCTTTACCTTCACCTTGGAAATAATTAGCGAAGGCACTCCAAGCAAGCAAGAGCCTAAGAAATCACTGGATTATGCACAAACTAAATCCCAGCAAGAGTTGTACGCCACCAGAAACAAAGTTAACACAAAGCAAACCAATACTTAACAGGGGTAAAGATGAGTAGTGGAAAATCGAATAGGAACAAAAAGAAATAAAGGAGGCCGGACGAGATGAAAGAAGATGAATGAAATGGTCGGACGAGTGTCACAAGGCCACCTTTTGGAGATTAGAGACGAAGATTGTTTAACTCAAGCCAAATGGTTCTAAAACCATATTGAACCATGTCATCTAAAAGATCGTTTAAATTTTGTCTTCAACACAAATGTTTGTGCACGTATTTGATTTCCCTAAGTTGTGCTTCTTTATCCATGAGGTCAAATCTCGTACTTGGTTTGTTCCTTGATGCTCTAGCTACCATCTTTAAAGAGAAAAGTATAGGTGCAACATGTAAGGTCATCATCCGTGAGCTCAGTCAAATGTAAAATACACGACACAAGAACTTAAATGAAATATGACATTTTTCATTGTGTTTGGATAAAATTATAATGTGAGTTAGTAGTGGTTGTAGATCCTACGAATGTGTCATTAAAATTTATGTTTGATTTTGCAAAGTAAATTATAAGTTACTTTTAATGTTATCTAAACATAGGCTTTATATGAAGATAGATATAGATGCACCGCGATACTATGGGCCATGTCAAATTGAAGAAATAAATATCCAAAGCCCTTGCACTAGCTTGTGCTCCACATCCATAACTTGTATGCTATTAAAACAGAACATAAATCATTAACCACCCATGTAAAACTCAGTTCCTCTAATATTCTTAGATATAAAAGTGGAGAAAATAGGGAGAGAATTTACATACTCTATATTTACTACTAAGCCCTTCTTATCTTAATTTCCAAACTTAGGTGAAGTTTTAGGTCATCTCTAATTTTGGACATAGTAAGAATTTTTTTAAAAAGGGAGTTTTACATGGAAAAGAAGATTCTTAAAACAAAAGAGTTTATTTTAGGAGATTCATTAGAAAAGAAAATAATTTATTTTAATGAGATAGCAAGAATGAGTAATAGCTTTTACAATTGTGCCTAAAGCTGAAGATGAAAACTACCTTTACCAAAGGAGAAAAAGCGAAGAAGATGAGAATGGCATAAATATGGAGTTAAGGATAGCTGCATACCGGATGCTTGATGGAGCACCTCCAAGGCCAATGAGTCCCAAAACTCCTAGCAAACATCACAGACAACTCAAATAAGAAGCCTAATTGGTCAATCAACTCCATTTGATCTAGAGTGATAAGATGTAAATAAACAGCATTGGTCATAAAGCTGCCATCAACATGGTAATATGGAAAACATAATTGCTTAACATCCACAGTAAGTACAGTAAATAATTGACTCCTATAAGTATTACGCATTAACAGCCGTTCAGAATGAGAAGAAAATAAGTTTTGCACAATCTTCACATTGGGAAATGCAAATGCCAGGCGACAAAATAAAAATTCATGGAGGAAGAATACGATGGATTTGTCATCTATCCAGTATCAAAGATCTAAGCTCCTACCTTGCATGAGTCACTTTAGACTACTTTCCTCCTTTTTAGCTTAGAAACAGCCTAATACGCTTCAAAATGACTTTCAACAAGCATCCCATCCCTTAATAGGAAGACCTAAATAATCACCTCACTCCCATCTGAAAACATTTCCGCTAACAAGATCAATTTCTCGTTCCCACAGCCAGAAAAAACCAAAGGATGGAGGCATCAACAATAGTTCCATAAATGTCTCTTATATGGACCTAGTTTGCTGATGAGTGTATTTCACTCATACTTTAGACATCATCTAAACTTGATATTTAACTAATTTCTACGAGTTTTTGAGCGTTTTAAGGTCAATTTTGATGTTGTGATATGGGTTGATTAAATTGAAGGAAATAAGCAAAAGTTGGCAAAATTGGAGAAGAGAAATTGTAAGAGATCCAAAGTTTAGAGACTAAAGTGCAAATACTCAAAAGTTGTGTCGTGGCTAAAACAATGAAGATTCGAAAGTGTTAGAAGTCAATTGGATGAAGAAAGAAGTCAAATGGATGAAATATAGGCAAAGTATGATCACAGATCAATTTCCAATCGAAAAAGTTAACCTTCGGATTTTCGTCTCATATTGAGACTCATTTTTAACATAGCAAACTTTCGAATTGAAAAATGATATCTGAAGCAAAGTTGTCTTTCCAATGCATCTTGAATCGCCTCAATCGGATATCGGGAGAAAAAGCTATGATAAAAATACTGAAGGGCGCGCAATACTGAATTTCCATAGGACACTGGGCGTTGCTGAAATTCAACAACAACTGGGCGCCGCAACGCCACATCGTAGCGCCGAGGCGTCGTTGGCACGAAAAATGGTTTGAATTTTTCGGACTTTTTTCTTGGTCCAACACGACTCCAACCCTTCCAAGACTTCAAAGGAATATAAATACAACCCTTAAGACCTAATTCTAGGAGAGAACGGTTCAAGAGGCAAAGGAGAATTCAACATTTTAATGACGCAGTCGAGAAAGTTAGAAAAGATAGTGGAATTCTTTCGAAAATTCAATTCATCTATCAGGATAAGATACATAGCGTGCAAATGGTTTATTTCCTTATGCTTTTATGTATTTAATTAAATATGCATGAATTGTCAATAGACCTTTGGGTTCGACCCAACGAAATATGAACTCCTCTGAGAATTCAAAATAGCTAGTGATAGTGTCTCGTTTGGTCATAGATATACTCCATAATAAAAGAATTGTATGAAGTGTAAATTTTATTGTTTATATTTATTTGTGTATGAAAACCGCAAGTATCTTACTGAGTATTTAAATACTCACCCTTACAATAATTTACAGATTAGTTCGAATAGATTGAAACTGTGGCAGGATGGTGATGCGAGTTGCCGGAGGATTTAAAAAAATAACAAACATTAAGTTTTTTTATCTTCTAATTTATTGGTTAGTTTTATTTGTTCAAACACATGTTTATTAATTAGTTAGGTGATTGTGTTTATTTTTTATAGAAACACAAATTCCATGTTTTAATTAATATTTATTGTTGAAAATAAAGGAATTACTTTTCTTGTATCGTTTCCGCTTTTAACGTGAAGATAATTGAATTTTTTATAACACTCCAGTGTTTATGAAAATTGGAGTGTTACAGGCTCTGATACTCGGACTCTTCCTCGTTTTTGCTTCTTCTTCCTTCTTTTTCTTCTTTGTTCTTTTTTCCTTCCTTTTCTTTCCCTTTTCTTCTTTCCCACTTTTGATCTCTATAAAAGCCAAGAGGGTGGAAAACAGCGGCGGCCCTAGGTTTTACCTTCTATTTTCTTCCCTTTTTTCCTTCTTTCTCTCTTTGTATCGGTGGGTTATGGTTTTGTTTGTATAAAATGAAAATGGGTTCCATATAGTGTTACTTAGTGCTCCACTAAGTCAAATTACAATCGAGTTCCTCATTTTCTATTTTATATAATATTTAGTAATTCTCATAATTGAAAACTAAACCCCGAAATTCTATTTTATTCGTCTTAACCCTTTATTAAATATCCATTTTCTTCATTGACACGGACAATGCTCCTTATATTAACGCCATAGAATTCAAAATGACCATAAGTGCATGCCAAATATTCTAACAAACAACTGAACATAATTTATAAAAGAGAATGACTTGAGATTTGATAGAACTAAGAGCAAAAAGTACCTTCCTCAACACAAAAGGTCGGTGTAGCTCAATTTCTAGGGTGTGAAATGCCCCTATCTGCAGCATAAAACTACAGTTTTTTACTGCTGGAGCGAAGAAATGCACTGGTTAAAAAGAGCAAACCGAAATGCCACACACCTTCACATGTTCATTTTCCAAAATATTCTTCCCACGTATACGTAAGACAGATCCTTCTTTGTCATACTCTACAGCCTAAGAATAATTTCAAGAAAGTCAGTGTCACAAAACCTCAGTCTTGTACAGTAGATTAATGCAAACTTCTAGATATGTCAAAGATGGACAACTCTAGCCTCACCTCCAGCTGCATGGATTTATAACATTAGAAACAAAACATTTTTGTCTAATTTTTTTATAGATTTTGATTTAATAAATAAGTAAACATAACCAGTAGATGAGATCTGAAGTTTGGATTGGTCAATATGTTCAATTGATGGATTTATTAGGGAAAATGTTGAATACAGTCTACCTTAAAGCATGGAGCCAAGATTGAGATGATGAAATTGCAGCATAATAACATTATAAATTGGAGAAAATACTAGGTTTTTTGGTTGATTGTCACTAAGCTATGAGTCATAGCATGTGTAAAGAGATCCCATGACTCGAATCCTTTTCATGTTTCTTGAATCCTCAATTCTCCCAACTTTTGACTCATGGTTAAATAAGCCCCTGTTTGGCCCCATTTTCCAAAACTCATTTTCCCCCAAACTCATTTTCAACCACACATTCTCTTAATAAAATAATTCAGCACGTGGACCGATAACTTTCCCTACTTTTTAACCTCATGTTCTCGGGAAAAAAGAATCATTTTTTTTTTAAATCTATCCTCAAAAAGTCTAACAAACGGGGGCTAAGATAGAATATAGAACGACTGGTACACTGGAGATAATAACATGCCAAAAACTATTGATTGATGAATCTCCCAAAAGAGAAGTCAAGGGTTCTTTTAATTTGTTCAGGGAGAAGGAGACTGTTTACTAGTTTCTTTTACTCTGCATAATTACATCGCAGCAGCAGCAGAGCAATTACGATCTGCAAATGCGAACGAGATGCTACATAATATTAAATGCCTTGATTTTGTCAACACTAGGCTAAAAGTAACCGCCGAGTTTCTTGAAAATATCTGACCTCTACTTTGATTTCCAATTTCAGTTTCACTCTTTCTGCATCTCTTCCTCCAGAAGCAGCTTCTCTTAAAACTTTCCTACAATGAATTATAAAGACAATATATTCAGGTCCAACAATTAGATGCTCCCTTGACAAGATCAAGTTGAAGTTTAGCACGAAAATCCCCGTATGCAATACAACGATCAGTGCTAATAGGCCCTTCTTGTCCAATTACAAACGTTTTCAATACAACAACAAAAAAAAGAGCAAGATTCATGGAAGAAACCAATGCATACAAAGATTAGAAGGAAAAATCTGAAATTGAAAGTAAAAGGTACCTGACGGTGACAGCTAAGACGGTATCACCCTCGGCAATCAGATTATAAGCCATCCACAAATCATCTGATTCTTCTGGGACCATCTGCGGCAAAACCCAGACACCAAAACATAGAAGAAAAAAGAAATTATTGCTATTTCAACCAAAAAAAAAAAATTAATTGGAAATTGAAGTTCTCTTGAAGGAACTAAAGGGGAAAATTCACTTTTACACTGCCCGGGCCATCGGGTGCGAGATTTCGACGAACGATCTTCATCGTTTTTTCCTTCCCTTCCTGCGGTGAATGTAGAGTCTCTTATTTTGAGTTATAAAGTTTCTGCCCTCAATTTGGACAGTGCAAAACCAAGCCGCCCTCATTTTAAACCTTTTATTTTTTTTTTGTGGGGGGCTAACGTGTGAGCTTGAAAAAATTGTTTTTTTTTTTTTTTTTTTTTTAAATTTTTAAAAAATTTTTTGAAAATTTT
>CAIGRL010298767.1:0-16968 GCA_903798325.1 Fraxinus xanthoxyloides
ATTGATGAATGGTTATAAATCTCCAATGGTGGAAGTTGACTTTGATCAAGACTCGTTTTATTGATTTAATACAACTCGTTAATTTACATTGTTATTTGTTATAAGATTGATTTCGTTATAAACAAAACCTCCCACAATCGTTATAGGAAGCATAAATTGTTAAGTTACACACTCTTCGTGGGATCGACTCTTTCTTCCATTCCTACATTAGTTTTAGAGGTTTAGGAACTATTTTTGGATGCCTATGACAGCACACCAATAACTCTTGTAGTGAGCTTTAGGCCGATAACTCCAAAGTCAGATGACCATAGGATACCAGGTTTTGAACCCTTACATGCTTAATCACTTGATTTATATATGCTCGAAAAAAATGTTTTTACTAACACAGATTAGTGCAATGCCAGCTTCCTTTTAAACATTCAGCTTCTAGAACTAACCCCTAACTTAAAGCTTTCACCTCATCTTCGTCTCATTAGTTTTAGATATTCCACACAGGATAATATCATGCACGAGAATCCCTACTCACCTCAATGTTCTCTTGCAATAGTTCAACCACTTCCAAACCATTCTAAAAATGGGTCATGGTTTAGTATGAAAGAGGTTAGTTGGGTTTATTCACTATGTTCAACTATTTTCTCAGTAATGAACCAAATTACCCACTCAACATGTCAACATGAGTATTGTGCAATAAAATGTCAAATTTGTCATTCACAAGCTTTGATTAATCTAATAGTACATTATTTTCATCGTTCACAATTCATACCTAATCCAGTATTCACATCATGGTCGGTAAAATTATCAACCCAAACGAGCACACAAAATCTTAAATTAATGTTAGAAAATAAATAACTAGAAATTGAAAGTAATTAATGGAAAATTTCACAAAATACTATTTTTTTACTTTTTCTTTTCAGACAATTGCACAAAAAACTGCAGTAAAACTATGAGTGCAAAGATGCTGGAGGAAGAGAAGTGTGGATCATGCATAGGCTCTTTGTGACCTATAAAGACGATGAACGACTCAGTATTAATAATTATAAAAACTCGAATTGTTGGGTTGCCTTCCAACTAGAGCTACGTTATGGTCTATAGCTCGACTTTACTTCGATAAGTTCATGGTGGTTCAAGGTGAAGAATTTCACTATTGTATTCCTTGTAATTTCTAGCTATGCATCCTTTTTAGCTCCTCAAACTTTGAATCCTCCATTCTCATCTCTATCAAGAAATCCTCCAAATTTTGATTTTATCTTCTAACAATTTTGATGAAAGGATAGTTCGTCTTCATTGATGCACTGACACTCATTGAGAGCTGATGGTGTTTAGGTAGATTATATAGTTCAAAAACTTCTTGCTCATCATCTACTCTCAAGATTAGCTTCCCTTTCTCCATATCAATCAAAGTTCGACTTGTTACTAAGAATGGTTTCCCCAAAATTACTAGAATATTCATGTCTTCTTCTATGTCTAGAATAAGGAAATCCGTTTGGAAAATAAATTTCTCCACTTTAATCAACACATCTTCTACAATCTCCCATGGTTAGGTAAGAGATCTATCAGCTAGCTACAGAGTCACTATTGTTGCTTTAGCCTTTCCCAAACCAAGTTTTCAGAAAATAGAAAGTGGTATCAAGTTAATACTCGCACTAGTATCACATAAAACATCAAACGTACCAGTTTTTCTAATTGAAATGGGTAAGTGACACTCTCTAGATCCTTGAGCTTGGGAAGTAATTTCCTTTGTATTCTTACACTGCTTTCCTCTGTCAGTGCTACAGTTTAAAATTCTGAAAGCTTTTTCTTTTTTCATATCATGTCCTTCAAAAGTTTTGTATAGTTTAGAATATGTCGTATTGTGTCTATAAATGTGATATTAATGTGGAGTTTCCTTAGCATATCCAAAAACTTCTCAAACTATAGGTCAATTTGGTGTTTCTTCCACCTTTGTGGGAATGAAATAGAAGGCTCGTAAGGATTGAAAGGATCAGTTGCCTTAACCCAAGGTGTATCCGAAATCTCTTTAGTAAATGCCTCTATCGTCTCTTCAGTCTATTCCACTTGCTCCTCATCTGAAGAAGGTACTATTTTCTTAGTCGCAACCCACCTCTTGATATGTATTTTTGGTAATTGCACTCCACTTCTAGTGGTGATTGCTTTCACGAATGGATCTTTAACAATTTCATTTCCCAAAGTACTAATAACCATCACCAGTTCTTTGGGATTAGTCTCAATATTGCTTGGCAGGGTACCTGGTACTCTGCTTGTCATAGAAAGTTACATCTGCCCAACTTGAGTCTCCAGCTTTTTAATAACAGCACTTTGATCTCAGAGTTTTTTCGATTTTCCTCATAAATTGATTGTTAGCCTCCATGTAATGATTTATTTTCTCCATAAATTTTCTGAACATCTCTTCCAGTTGAAATTTCTTCTCCTGCTACTGAAATTGATCCTATGGCCTATTCTGATTATGATTCGCCCACGAGAAATTTAGGTGTTTTCTCCAACATGGGTTGTAAGTATCTGAATGTGGATTATTCTGTTGATATTGTCCCCATTGTGCTTGTTCCATACTTTGTACCAGAATATAGCAATTTGAAGTGTTATGATCTGCTTCACACTCTCCACAACTTGGCTGTTTAGCTTGTACAACATTAGCTATTAGTGATATGCTCTCCACCTTGTGAAATAATAAGTCTATCTTTACAGATAAGGCTGAGTACACATCCACCTCGTATACACATGGTGCTTTCCTTTGAATCACTCGTTCAGAAGCTTACATAGCTGTAGTAGTCGCCATCGTTTTGAATAGTTTCTTTGCGTCATCAATGGTTCTTGTTGACAATGAACCGTTTGATGAAGAATCCACCATAATTTTGAATGATGGAAGCAATCTTGCATAAAAATATTGGACCTAGAGTCCTTTGCTAATACCGTGATGAGGATACTTCCTTAGTATGTTCTTAAACCCATTCCAAAGTTCATTAAAATATTCTGATTCACCTTGATAGAAAATTGAGATGTCATGCTTCATTTTGCTATGTTGGCCGGTGGGAAGAACTTTGTGCAAAAATTTTAGGCTAAATCGTTCCATGTGCTTATGCTAGCAATATGTTGAGAATCCAACCACTACAGTGCTTTATCAAGTAGCATAAGTAGGACTAGCCATAGTCTGATAGTATCATTTGAGATACCCTGAATTCTGAAGAGTTGATACATTTCCAAGAATCGAGATATGTGAGTATGTGGGTTTTCTTTAGCTCTGCCATAAAACTGATGTCCATTCAAACATCTATGACGTTGGTCTTTAACTGGAAGTTAGGCTGCCTAAATGGAGGATAGACGATGCTAGATTGAATGTGAATGATTTACACTGTCATGAAATCCCCAACCAGCATGTTTCCCTCATCAACAATGTCCTCTTCATTTACTTGCACCACTTGTTCGTTTTTCACGTTAGCCATTTGTTGTAAGGTTCTTGCTTCTATTTGCCTATGATGGAATGTGCATTCGATTTCCGGATCAACTGGAATCAAGTCATCGTCAAGCGACCTTTGCATAAAAAACCTGAAAAATAATCAAAAGTAGCAATTAGATAAATTTAAACGAAAATTTACAAACTAAAACAAAAATAAGTAAAGATAAAACTAATGTTCGAATTAGTGTTAAGATAAATAAAATTAAACTAAATTCAATTCCCCGGCAGCGGCACCAAAAATTTGTTCATGAAAATATATTTCGAATAAAACAGTATGGCTCGTTAACACGTAATAAAGTGGACCTTTTGAATCCGAATATCGTTCCCATAAGGATTGATTAGTTCTAATTCTAATTATCGTGATCTTAAATGAAACAAATAAAAGAGAGTGTTTATTTTGATGAAATTATAACTGAATTAATGGTAAGTATGCAAGTATGAAAGAATTAATTAACTAAATGCAAATTGGTGATGATAGTAAATTGAAGTATTTTCTAATACGTGGTGAGCGCACTAGGATCACGAATTCCTAAATAATAATCTTTTAAACCCTCGTTTTACACCTTGACCCACAATTGCAATATTGTCAAATCAATGTTCCTAAATTATTTAACAATCTCTCTCGATCAATGTCAAACATATTCTAATATATGACACAACTATATTTCTATGATGGATGCGAACATACAAGATGCATGAGTTTTTATGAATACTTAAAGATTTACATAAGGCATAGCGGTACGGTATATTTTTATCCCCTATCGGGCCCTATGACTATATATATTTGTTTAACCTATTCCCCTTCTTTTGAATGCATAAAATAAGTCATCAAATTCACACAATTACCGTGCACAATAATTGTGATGAAAATAAGATTATATAAATCTTTCTAATATTCAAAACGTGTTTTCTATGTCATGAACTTAAAACTAAGAAATAAAAATCATATTATATAGTTCGTCGTTTCCTAGTACAAAATTAATCTAGCCTAGCTTGATGGAAAGAAGAAAATCATAAAATTTAATGAAAAATGACATCACCAATTTGATTCTTGAATTAAATCTTTGCGTCGTAGTGTTGTTCTCCTCGTTGTTGCCCTTTTTTCTCTCTGAAAACCTTGATAAAACTCCTCCTCCACATTCTGGATAGCTCTAGGGTTTAAATATGCATCCAAGATTTGTTTCCATAGGTTTTCTAATTAAAATAGGAAGCCAGAATTCTCGCCTAAAAAAGCAACAACTATGTGACTGCATAGTTCTTTTCTATGCGATCGCATAGAGGAAATTGAAATGGCTGTAGAAATCTTTGAAGCAACCTATGCGACCACACAAGTTTTAATACTATGCGCTCGCATAGTATTAAGAACTTCAATTGCATTTCGTTTGGTCCTTGAACTTCCTTTTGCACTTCTCAACCTCTTTTCTCACTTCTTCCTCAAACAAAACTTTATTCGTAGCTTAATCCGACCTCGCCATCTCCACATGTTTAATTTCTCCTCACGGTTTATCTTTGATTATTTGTATATTGGTCCCTGAACTTTGGTTTTCTTTCATTTTAGCCCCTTTTTCCCCTTTTTCTCCTAATTTCTACCATATTCATCATTGTTGTTCTGCAAAACACAAATTACATCACATATTCCCGTTCTTCTTCCCGCGCTTGAATCCTTTCCTTAGAGTGTTAAGGAACTCAGGTGTTTTAGATTAGAACCTCTGATGTTTTCCAAAACCAGATTATCGTATCACAAGAATAATATGTTTGTTTTCACCAAAAAATTATGGTCTTGGATCTCTCAAATTATGATGTGCATGTGTTATGCAATGAAAGCACAATGAAAACAACCTTATGAAATTTGTCTCAAACATCTATATTTATAGTTGGGGGCGCTTAGGAATTATGGGTTATGTAAAACTCTTCAAAATTACGAATTATGTCTAACGACATAAATACATCGTTCGAGCGAGGGAGCCTTTCGTTCGAAAAGGCGAAAGGCAGGCTATGACTCTTCTGATTCTTGCACTCGAACGTGAGTCAGACGAGCAACTAGCAAAATTTCGGCGTTGTATTTTCCTTGTTTTCAACCTCTAACTCTATATTGACTTATCTATACAAAATTACATCCAAGTCCCTGACTTTTTACAAGTGTTCAATTAAGATCTTTTTGTTCAAAAACACGCCAATTACAACATTAGATCTAACAATCTCCCCCTTTGACATTTTGTGACGAAATCATATAAATAAAGTCAAGGAAATAAAATACATTAAACTAAACTACCCAATTTATACTATCCAAGTTACTCATGTTCTTCTACTTCTTGCATTCCTTGGTATACCTGTTTCTTGAAATCAAAAACTCAATACCAGTGTAAAAGCATGTGAACAGGAAATCAAAACTCATGAATAAAAATAAGCATGCTAGTCTGAGACATGACATTAATGTCAATCAAAATATCAACTGAAACATTAATATCACAAAAAAAAAATAATCAAAATTCAAACTGCTATGCATATGATATGTAATGCACATTCTCCTCCTTACTCTAAACTCTCAATATTTTTATGCAGTAGGCAAATGTATTCATGTCTCTCTCCAACGACCCTTCAGATATAAAATGCAAATTTCAATTTCATTCAATGCTCCCCTTGTGCCTATTATCTCTGATCTCCCTCTTTTTATCACAAAATACCAAGGGTGCAATTTCAAATTCAATTTTAACTATGAATATACAATAGTCCAAAAAATAGTTGATAGCATGCACAATCATAATTAACAAGTAGTATACCTCTTCACATACTCAGTTTAGGTCAGAATGAGGTAAATTGCATAAGTGACTCATGTGTGTAAAGTGTCACTAATCCAAGGTAAACATCGTTCCAAACATTTGTTTTGTGAGAAGGGACATGCTAAACATCATTGTCAATAAGTGTATTCTCCTACTAATAATAGTCAAGCCATAAAGCACGGTATGACCTATAAATTAATGCTCTTTTTTTTTTTTTCATATATCAGTTTTCCCTAAATTTGAGCATATATAATTTTTAACTTATTTCAAGCTCATCATATTTTTCACATCTTCCATATTTACAAGCTCATCGATTTTTCATTTTAAGTGCAGGTCCTTCTCTATTCAGCTATTAATATGACCCCATGTAGCGAGTTTTAAGTCGATTAACCCAAGTCAGTTGACAATAGGCACAAGATTTTGAGACACCCCGCAAGCTTAATTGCTCGAGTAAAATAGTTTCGAAGAAGAACAATAAGATATTGAGCTTATTAGGGGATATATTTAGATTAATTCTACTAAAAAGGGTCAATTCATGTTCAAAATCAACTTACCAACAAGTGACTACCATCCCAAATTTCACACATACGGTTAAGTTCCNAAGCTCATCATATTTTTCACATCTTCCATATTTACAAGCTCATCGATTTTTCATTTTAAGTGCAGGTCCTTCTCTATTCAGCTATTAATATGACCCCATGTAGCGAGTTTTAAGTCGATTAACCCAAGTCAGTTGACAATAGGCACAAGATTTTGAGACACCCCGCAAGCTTAATTGCTCGAGTAAAATAGTTTCGAAGAAGAACAATAAGATATTGAGCTTATTAGGGGATATATTTAGATTAATTCTACTAAAAAGGGTCAATTCATGTTCAAAATCAACTTACCAACAAGTGACTACCATCCCAAATTTCACACATACGGTTAAGTTCCATTTACAATATCATAGTGTGTGCAGTGCAAATGGTACATGAAAACACATATACGAATTACTCTATATCAACCTAAGAAAGTAATAAAAATTATGCTACAGCTTATCAATTATGTTCATACATGATCAAAACATGCAAGTTTAAGAATATCATATATTATGTTGTAATAAAGTTACCATTCCCATATTTTTGTTTTTCAATTTTTCAATTTTATTTTTTATTTTTTGTGTTTTTCTTTTTCAAAAAAATGAATGCACCACACATAAAACAAAACAAAAATCAAACACACAAACCAAAACAAAAACGTGCTTGTGCCAGTGCAAACCTGACTAAAATACACATGTAGGAAACTAAATCCTAAAAAACAAACCAATAAATGTGATGCATGCAAATGTTAATAACACATAACAATTAAGCAAACACATGAACCAAAAATACTTAATCAGCTAGGTATATGAGTGTTCTTACCTTTAAGACCGCCGTGATAGATACAAAGTTTTTAAGATCATCCTTTTCACCCCAACTTGCCTAGTAAGGAATCCAATCTTTTGTTTTAGTCCATTTTTCCACGTTTCTCCTAATTTTCACCTTATTCATCATTGTTGTCCTGTAAAACACAAATTACATCACCTATTTCCATTCTTCTTCCTACGCTTGAATCCATTCCTCAAAGTTTTAAGGAACTCAGGTGTTTTGGTTTAGAACCTCTGATGGTTGTGGATCACAAGAATAATATGTTCGTTTTCACCAAAAAATTATGGTCTTGCAATTCTCAAATTATGATGTGGATGTGTTATGCAATGAAAGCACAACGAAAACAACCTTATGAAATTTGTCTTAAACATCTATATTTATAGTTGGGGATGTTTAGGTGTTATGGGCCATGTAAAACTCTTCAAAATCACGAACTAGGTCTGGCTGCATAAATACATCGGTCGAGCAGGGGAGCCTTTCGCTCGAGCGAGGGTGCTATCGCTAGGCAAAAGGCGGGCGTTGACTCTTCTATTTCTTACGCTTGAGCTTGAGTTAGGCGAGCAACTAGCAAAATTTCAATGTTGCATTTTTTTTGTTTTCAACATCTAATCCTAACCTAACTCATCTATACAAAATTATATCCAAGTCCATGACTTTTTACCAGTGTTCAATTAAGACCTTTTTGTTCACAAATATGCCAATACAGCATTGGACCTAATAATAATAACAAAACTTAAGCAACTCAGGGATGGCGCCAAAGTCATAATTTTTTTTATGGAACTCATATTAAGCTTATTTATGGTGCTAAAGCCCGATGCATGCTAGTTGTAAGTCCTTGTTTATTTAAGGCTGGTAAGTCGTCTTGGTCGTAGCCCATAATTATCTGGTATAGGAGGTTCAAAAGCCTTTTTTTCTCCCTCACCTGATACTGGTTTATGGGACGAATAGGTAAGTAGAGGCCAAAGCTGTAAAATTTTCAAAACTCGTATCATGACACGATTCATCACTTACTTTGACATTTAAAAGGGTCACGAGGATGAGGACTATTTTTGCCTTCTGAAAACAATTTCAGTTTAGTTGGGTTTTTTAACACAGATTGGACCAAAGATGTTACCACACGTCAATTAGTTACTGGATATTGTGTATTACTTGGAAAATAGACCATTTCCTTGGAAAAGCAAGAAGCAAACTACGATGTCTAAGTCTTTAGCTGAAGCGTAATATACGTCTATGACTTCTATCACTTGTGAGTTAACTTGGCTAAGACATTTATCCCAAGATTTTCACATTAGCCATACTCAACTTGTGACTTTATTCTATGCTAACCAAGTGGCAACACGTTGTTTCTAATCTAGTTTTCTGGGAATGAACAAAACACCATGAAATCAACTGCCACATTTTTTGGAAACTCATTGAAAGAGGAGTAATTAAAATGGCATATATATAGATCAGATTGCAGATTAATTCAATGAAGCATTGGGAAAATTCCTTTCCACACACTTGTTCACAAGCTGGGCATTGTTGACATCCATGCTCCAACATGAGGGGAACTATTGAAGAAAATAAATCTCAAGATTGACATAGAACGAAAGAAACATCTGTATTAATTTGTATTAACTCTTTGATTATTGTGGCCCTATTTTGGGTATGATAGGCTAGAATTAGGGAAATTCGAATTGTGTGTGTAGCACTCTCATATTAATGTAAACAAACAGAAAATCATTAAACCTTTTTCCTATTGTAAGTCCAAATATTACAAATGTTAACATTATTCCTTTAGAATTGGCCAAAATTTTCACTAAATTACCTTGACATTTTTATAATGAGCCAAAGAGTTTGTATATTTAGTTTTACTGCATACACAAAGTAAGAAATACTATATGAAATATTGACAGTAAAAAAATGAACAAACACAAAGACTATACGAGTTCGACACCAAAAAGGTGCCTCACATAGGTTTTCCCAGAAACCTCCTAAAGGTTTTATCCAATAAACAACTCTTAGTTCGCACTTTCATCATGCATTCTAAGACCATCGTTGAATTCTGGGAAAGAGTGCACAAGTAAAGAGAAAAGGCAAGAAATATGAGAGTAGAATAGTTAGCAAATTTCAATGTGTAGCAAAAATTGCAAGTAGCAAGTGTTAACATATTTCGTTTATTTACATATATGAATATGATAAATTTAGATGAAACAAGAATACCAAATGTGAGTTGTGGTTCTTAAAACACTTCTTAAGTTGAAATACATTTTTTAACTTGGCTTTGTCTACGTGGCCCCTTGGTATTGGCTTATTTGTTTCAACCTGGATTTTTGCTTCTTGTGATTTACTTGGACCGTTGATTTACGTCAAAGGCTGTTGATAAGAGTGTAAAAGGGCTCCTTGGGTTACTGAAGAGTCATTCTTGCTCTTTGGTTTCGTCTTGTTCATTTTTCTTCTCAGTGAGGCGTTTTTCGTGTTTCTACAAGGGGTTAATTCTATTCTTTAAGTTTTAATTAGTGTGTTGTGTTGTAGAGTTTAAATTAGTGCCGAGCCTTCATTTGTTTATGTATTTGTGTAGCCTACTGCAGTGTTTTATGTTTAATTAGAGATTGATTAGAACTCCAATTAAACCAGTAAATTTGGAGTTGTTTTGAGGTGGTGAAGTGGATGATTAGAGTAGATTAATTGGGAGATCCGGACTATGGATTGATGACCAATTTTAGAGGCTGTTCGGTTTCTGAAATCTCTCTTTTGAAGGTTCTTTCCATAGTGATGGGCTCGAGTTACCTCTGAACCCCTCAGATTAGACCTTGCCGAACTAGGTGAGCATTTTAGTGTTGATTTTCATTTCTGCATTTTTGGTTTCTTGCTGTGTCTGGTTTGGTAATTGCATTCTTGGGGTGATTCGAATCCAACAAATTGGTATCAGAGCCTTATAAGGTAAGGTTGTTTCAAATTAATTTTTAAGTTTCTTGTTCATATTAATGCGTGTATTCAACTGTGTAGTTTTTATATCACTTGCAATTCTAATTACGCCGAGAAACGTGGACACCTGTCGGGTGTAGTAGAGACCTGGAAACTACCATTGGAATTGAAATACTGTTAATTACAGTATTTTTGGTGAGATATTCCAATACCCCCTTCAGCAATTGATTTCCAATTGCTTGAGGAATATGTGAATTTGTCAAAACTGTGACTTAGTTCTTTCATAAGTTGATTTGCATGCTGAGTATTATTTTGTAATTCTATCTATACTATAAATTGTATGCTGAATCATTTGGTTGTCTGCAATAGGAGCACGTATAGGGTTTATCTTCTAGTTTATCAATCTGAGTATTTTTTTGGTACCAATCGTGTTTACTTAGTTATTGATTGTTTTGATCTTACTTCGGTTTCTACATTTTTTAGTCAGATTGTTCTTTCATTCGGTGTTTGCTTACTTGTCATACATTGCACGAAAATCTTTTTTAAAATTTTTACTGCAACTTAAGTGATTTTTGGATTGCAAACCACTTATGTCTAGGAGTAATAGCCACCATTTTATAGAATCTGTGATGGGTTCGAATGTTAAATTCTCACAATTCGATGGAAATGGAGATTACTTGATTTGGAAGCACAAAATGAGGGCCATATTGGTCCAACAAAGTATTGCTAAAGTCGTTGTTGATCCTGCAACATTTTCTGATAAATTGAAAGTTAAGCATGACAAAATTCTAGATATGAATGAAAAAAAAATACAGTTCTATTATTTTGCACCTATTTGATGATATAGTAAGACAAGTTGAAGAGCATACTACTCCTAAGGACTTGTGGACTACTTTAGATGCTTTGTTCTTAAATAAAACATTGCCTAATAAGATCTACCTCTTAGAGAAACTGTTTAGCTTTAAGATGGATAGTGGAAAGAACTTGGAAGCTAATTTGAGCGACTTTAGTATCCTTGTTAAGAGCCTAGCTCATAATGTAAATAAATTTGATGACGAAGACCTTGCCCTGATTTTTCTTAATTCTTTACTTGATTCATTTAAGGATTCAAAGAATGCAATGAAATACTCAAAAAATGTTATAACACAAACAATTGTCACTAATACTCTAAGATCTCAGGAATTAGAGATCAAGAAAGATTCTAAAATAAGCACAAGAGAGGAGAGCATGTTTATGAGAGGGAGAATGCAAAAGAAAGAACATAACTTCAACAACATAGTATCCAAATCAAAATCTAAGACCAAATCTAAATCAAGAGATAAAAGCAATAAGAAATGTTACCATTGTGGAAAATTAGGTCACTTTAAGAGAGATTGCTTTCAGTGGAAGAAGAAATACAAGGATCACAATGCTGATGAATTGAATAATTCGGTCGTAGGTTCTGAGCTAGCTAGCCTACTTGTAATGATTGTGTCGAATGAAGAAGTTGATAATGACTAGATCTTAGATTCAGGGTGTACATTCCATATGTGTCAGAATAGGTTATGGTTTAGTAATTATAAAGAAGTTGAACCCATGAAGGTGTATATGGGTGATAATAACTCTCAGAGTATTCTCGATATTGGTGACATTACAATTAGAATCTACGATGGGTCAGATAATTAAAGAATGTTAGGTATTTCCCAAACCTTAAAAGAAATCTCATCTCATTGAGAATTCTTGAAGATGAAGAACATTCATTCAAGTTAGACAATAACACTTTGAAAGTGTTGAAGGGATCTTTGGTAGTTCATATGGGACCTAAAAGAAATGGATTGTACTATCTTAAGGGAAAGACCATTACTCCTCAAGAAGTAAAATCTTTGACCATAATTGAAAACAAATCTGAATTATGGCACAATAGAATGAGATATATGGGAAATAATGGTTTATAGTATCTAAGTAAACAAAAATTACTTGGAAAAGATATGATGGAACCTCTTGAATTCTGTGAAACATGTGTGTTAGGGAAAGCACATAGGGTGATCTTTGAGACTGGGTTAAATACTACCTCTAGGCACCTAGATTATGTCTGTTCACATTTTTGGGGACCTGAGAGTAACCCCACCTTTGGAGGCAATAAGTACTTCATTTCTATAGTTGATGACTACTCAAGAAAGGTATGAACTTATCCATTGAAAAATAAATCTGAGACTTTTCAAAAATTCATAACTTCGTTAAAGATGGTGGAAAATCAAATGGATAAGAAGTTAAAGACTTTAAGAACTGATAATAGATTGGAGTTCTATAATGCTGAGTTCGATAACTTCTGTAAACAAAAAGGGATTGTTAGGCACAGAACTGTTAAACACACATCTTAACAGAACGAGGTCGCTGAAAGAATGAATCGAAACTTATGAATAAAGGTAGATGTATGCTGATAAGTTTTGGATTAGCTAAAGGTTTTTGGGCTGCGACTGTGACTACAGCTGCTTATTTGATAAATGGATCTCCATGTAGTTCTGTCGAGTTTAAAACCCCACAAGAACTTTGGACTGGGAAGCCCCTCAAACGTTTCTCACATTAGGGTGTTTGGATGTGCGGCATATGCACATTAGACCAAGGGAAAGTTAGACCATAGAGCCACTAAATGTGTTATGCTTGGGTAACCTGAAGGGGTGAAAGGGTACAGGTTGTGGGTGTTTGGTGTTCAAAGCATTAAGATCATTAACAGTAGAAATGTCATATTTAATAAGTCTGAAATGCCATGTTTGAAAAATAAAATTGATAATCATAAAGAGCAACCCAAAGAGAATACTTCACAGTTTGAGATGAAGCTAGCTAGACTCAATCACACACAACCTGAAAATGTTGAATTTGATGTTGAACAATCTAATGAAAATATTGTTAACGCCGATGGAGGTGAAGTGGAAGTACCTTAAGTTGAGGTTGAGACTGATATTGAGAACACAAATATCTCACAAATGAGATTGATATTTAAAATTATCAATTGGTCAGAGATAGGGAAAGGAGATAAGTCAGACCAAATCCAAGATATAAAATAAACAATTGATTGACTTTGCTCTTATGCCTGGAGAATCCTTAGAACATTCAGAATCTTCATCATATGAAGAGGCTATGAATAATTCTGATTCTGAAAATGAAAAGAAGCCATGTAGGAGGAAATAAAATTCTTTCTTGATAATAAGACATGGAAATTGATAAAGAAACCTCAAACTCAAAGAATTGTTCAATGTAGATGGGTTTTCAAAGTCAATGAAGGGATTAATTATAATGACCCTTTGGGATACAAGACGAGACTTGTGATCAAGGGTTTTACTCAAATGGAAGGCATTGGCTACAATGAGATCTTCTCTCGCGTAATTAAATATAAAATAATAAGATTGATTATTGCACTACTTGTTCAATTCAATTAGGAACTTGAACAATTAGATATCAAGACCGCTTTCTTACAAGGGGAGTTAGAATATAACATTTATATGAGTCAACCACAAGGCTTTGAAGAAAAGGGGAAGCTTGGTGTGCATGTTACAAAAATCCTTGTATGAACTTAAACAAAGTCTTAGATAGTGGTACATAAGGTTTGATACATATGTACTAAAGTTCGATTTTAGAAGAAGCGAGTATGATCACTGCTTGTGCTATAATAATATTAGAGTTGGAAGTGAGGTGTATCTACTTTTATATGTTGATGATATGTTGCTAGCGAGTTCTAGCAAATCTGAGATATTAAGACTCAAGAATCTCTTAAAACTTGAGTTCGATATGAAAGACTTTGGGAATGCCAAGAAGATTTTGGGAATGGTTATTAATAGGAATAGAAAGGAAAATATATTGACCATATCTCAAGAAACATACTTAAGTAAATTAATTACCAAATTTGGCATGAAAGATGCCAGTTGATTAATGTTTCTTTTGCTGCCCACGTGAATCTCTCTTCTGCCCAATGTCCCAAAATTGAAGATGAATTTAAAGACACGAAAAACATTCTATATGATAATGACATAGGATCCATCATGTTTTCTATGGTTACAACTAGACCGGATTTGGCATATTCTATTAATTTCCTTAGTAGGTTTATGTCTAATACAGGAAAACCTAATTGAGCGAGGTTAAAGTGGTTATTGAGACACGTAGCTGGAACATTTCGATTGGTTTGGTGTTTAAGAAGGGATTAGATCCATTAACATTGAAAGTGTATGTAGACTCGAGTTTCAACGGAGACAAAGACCAGAGAAAGTCTACTACTGCATATTTCTTTACCCTTGGTGATTATTGTATCACCTGAAAGTCACAACTTCAACCTATTGTCACACTACCCAATACTGAGGCTGAGTATGTGGCAATAGCCGAATTTGTAAAAGAGTGTCTAGTTAAAGAGAATTTTAGGAGAGTTGAATTTTTTACATGAGACACCTACAATTTTCACTGATAGTCAAAGTGCTTTACTTTTATGCAAAAATCCTATTTATCATGAAAAGTCGAAGCATATTGAGGTAAAGTACTATTTTATATGTGAGAAAGTTGCATGCGGTGAGATTATACTTGAAAAAATTTATACTGAAGTGAATCCATCTTATATGGGAACTAAACTTTTACCTTTCTTTATTGCATATTGATACTGGGTAATCTTTTGCAAGTACCTAGGTAATGATGTAGGGTAACGTTTCCGTCCTATGCATTGTAGCAACAAGAGAGAGGGACGGGTTTTAAGAACCAAGGTGAAGATTGTGAGTTGTGGTTCTTAAAACACAACTTCATAAGTTGAAATGCGTTTTTTAACTTGGCTTTGTCCACATGGCCCCTTGTTATTGGTTTATTTGTTTACACCCGAATTTGTGCTTGTTCTACTTGGACCGTTGATTCACATCAAAGGCTGTTGACAAGAGTATAAAAGGACTCATTGGGTCACTGAACAGTCATTCTTGCTCTTTGGTTTTGTCTGGTTCATTTTTCTTCTTAGTGGGGAGTTTTTCGTGTTTCTTCAAGGGGTTAATTATGTACTTGAAGTTTAATTTAGTTCGCTTTGTTGTAGAGTTTCAATCAGTGTTGAGCCTTCGTTTGGTTGTGTAGTTGTGTAGCTTACTGCAGTGTTTTAGGTTTAATTAGAGATTGATTAGAACTCCAATTATCTGTAGTTGTTTTTTAGGCGGTGAAATGGCTTATTAGAGTAGATTAATTGGGAGATCCGGATTGTGGATCGATGACCAATTTTAGTGGTTGTTCGGTTTCTCATTCTTGGTTATAAACTTTTGTAAATCTCTCTCTTCAAGGTTCTTTGTATAGTGACTGGCTTGAGTTACATCTGAGCCCTCCAGATTAGGCTTTGCCGAAATGAGTGAACATTTTGGTGTTGATTTTTGTTTCTGCATTTCCGGTTTCTTGTTGTGTCTGATTCGGTAATTGCATTCTGGGGGTGATTCGAACCGAACACCAAACATGTTAAAATTCAAAAGAATACTACAAAAGGTCAAATAATAAACAGTTTCTTAAAGTACAAGATATGCCTGATCTAGAACCACAGGTCATGTCCGATCTAGTGCGCTTCAAGGTTTAAAGTTTAGGTACATACCAAAGAAACCGTGCATATTGGTACACAATTTTAGAGTTAACGCAACAATATAATTGTCATCTTCTATTTTCTGGTAACTGTTTCCTATTTTTCCTACCAAACATAGGTACTTGGTGGGATTAACAAAATGTCTGCTGAATATGCTGAGCCAGTTCTTCTGCACTTAGTCGGCATTCAATTCCAATCTACATATCCAGAAAGGCACAGATCCATGCATCAGTTAAAATTCCACATCTACACTAATTTACAAAATTTCTACACTGTGAAATAACAATGAACGAATATTAAATTCATGCAACAATAATAACTGAAGGGAAATATGTCATGTTGAGTGAAAAAAATGTTGTTTTCATATGTACCAGAAGTAGTACAAGTGCAGTACTGGTGTCTCTTTTGAAAACGAGTTGTAATAGAAACACTAAATAATTTTTTACCATTATGTGTTTTTTTGCTGCAAATATACTCTTTACCGTTTCTAGTTTGTCATGTTCGTCTAAAGTCCATACAAAGATTCATTGTATTAATTTGATATATATTAATGTGTGCATATTGACTGATCGGTAACTTTTGGCGCGAAAATAAAGATCAATTCGTATCTATGAAAGTAATCTCTTAATTCGTATCTATGTTTAGGCTACATATATCAGTAAAATTTTATTTTTTGCATCATTGTATCGAAGATGTGACTGGATTATAAGTTTTATTAATCATTTATCAATAAGAAAAGTTAATTAGTTGGATACCTAACTATTTCAATACCAATCATTTTCCTTGATGGCATGTATGATATGAACTGGATAGCGCAAAATCGGGGGGGGGGGGGGGGGGGGG
>CAIGRL010298772.1:0-14009 GCA_903798325.1 Fraxinus xanthoxyloides
GAGAGTCCATCTTTCAATATTGATGCAAAGGAAGAAGCTAAATCCTCCAAGGACTTGAACAGTATTGAAGAAGGAATACAAGAATTTATTTGGAATCTTGTTGAGGATAGTAAAGAAAAGCACTATATTGGTGTCAGAAAACGGCCATGGGGTAAGTATGCTGCAGAGATAAGGGATTCGACCAGGAACGGAATAAGGGTTTGGCTTGGGACTTTTAACAGTGCAGAAGAAGCTGGTATGGTTTATGATCAAGCTGCTTTTGCAATGCGCGGGGCTTCAACTGCCCTTAATTTTCCTTTAGAGAAAGTAAAGGAATCCCTTAAAAACATGAATTACAAGTGCAAAGATGGTTCATCACCAGCTGAAGCCAATTTTCTCTGAGTGTCCCGAGGAAGTTCTTCGAATGGCAAAGGAAAAAAGAAACAAATTCGTAAAGATGTTTTTGTATTTGAGGACTTGGGATCTGATCTATTGGATGAACTATTATCTCAGAGTTGATTTTTAGGTAAACACAAACATCATCTTCTGCATCCGTGAATCAATTTCTCACGATCTCCTTTCTGGTTTCTTACTTGAACCCTAGATCTCAACCTCTTTCCCCTTTTATCTTCCCTTTTGCTTAAATCATTCATCGATTTTAAATCCATTCCAATTAGAGCTTACCGTCTCTTAATGACTTGAAACAGCAAGTCGATTACTGCTTTCAATTTCAATTGATTTCTGTTTCTGGATTTTTAATTTTGATAATTTCCATGTTCCTCAGAAGACCAGATAAACTTCAGTTTATTCAAATTGAATAAAAAAAAAAAATTAAGATTTTATGTTGGCTAACAATTTTACGAAACGAAAAAATGTGAAATAATCTCATATTCTCATCATCCACATAATAATATCGTCATACTTTTTATCTCCTTTGGACCATAAAAGAGACTCACAGGGCTCAAAGTTCTTCGAATGGGAAAGGAAAAAAGAAACAAATTAGTGAAGATGTTTTGGTGCTTGAGGACTTGGGATCTGATCTATTGGATGAACTATTATCTCAGAGTTGATTTTTAGGTGAACAAAAACATCATCTTCTGCATCCCTGAATCAATTTCTCATGATCTCCTTTCTGGTTTCTTACTTGAACCCTAGATCTCAACATCTTTCCCCTTTCCCCTTTTATCTTCCCTTTTTTCTTTAATCATTCATCGATTTTAAATCCATTCCAATTACGGAATGACTTGAAACAGCAAGTCAATTACTGCTTTCAATTTCAATTGATTTCTGTTTCTGGATTTTTAATTTTGATAATTTCCATGTTCATGAGAAGACCAGATAAACTTCAGTTTATTCAAATTGAATAAAAAAAAATTAAGATTTTTTGTTGGCTAACAATTTTACGAAACGAAAAAATGTGAAATAATCTCATATTCTCATCATCCACATAACAATATCATCATACTTTTTATCTCCTTTGGAAAGTTGATATGTTGCTGTAGAATTACACTTTTCCGTGGATGTATTTATCACCATTCCATGCCTAAAACACAAAAATTGCATTTCATTCATTCTTCACAAGAGGAATTGAAGATTATTGTGATCTTGAATATGATTATTCTTGAAATTTTGTACCTTACAGAATTCTTTATTTAGTGCCCATAAAGAACTAGGTTATTAATTGGATTTTTCCAATGATTCCCAGCTAGTTTATCATAATGAAATGTGCATATACGTCTCTTTTGATCGGTAAAATACTATTCTTTTGTTGCTATATTATTATGATTAGTCTTCAGCCTTGCTGTTTTGATCTTGAAGATATGTTTTTGATTTGAATACAGAAGGTGTGTCGGATGTTTGCATGATTTGGGATTATTGTGATAAATGATTGGAATAAACATTGTATATAGTTCATTATAGTAGACGTACACTAGGAACATGATTTGAATACAGAAGGTGTTTCTGATGTTTGCATGATTTGTGATTATTGTGATAAATGATTGGAATAAACTTTGTATATATTTCATTATAGTATATGTACTCTATGAACTTAATTCAAAGATGGCTGAAGTGAGTTGTACTGCAAATATATTTCATCATATTCATCATGCTAAGTGTTTCCAGCTCAGACAACAAGTTACTTCCATATGTTTGTGGCGAAAACTAGTTCACAGAAGTAAATAATTTTTCTACATGTTTGGGGCGAAAACTCATAAATTGTTTAATTTCGAACTTCAATAAATTATACTTATGCCATGAAATTTAATCGATATGTATCATTACCTATAGTTATTACATTAATTGTTTGCTCATACAATAGCAGCTGGTAAGCTAATTTCAGGACATCTTCAGTATTGATAGACATCAATTCAACAAAGCATTTATGTACTTAATAATTTTCAACTTTCATGCTTACAATCTAGGCTAGCAATCTTATTTTTCCATTAGCTATTTTCATTCACAACTATGCTGTTCTCTCGTCTTCATCATAAACTTGGTGAATTGGCTGCTCAATCTGGTTAATAAGGAATGATGCAAGTAATGCCAATAATATATGTTTCTTGGAAATTAGTTTCTCCGACAAATGTACATTAACTCCTTTTTAGTACAAATCTTCAAAAGTACACGACAGAATTAGACTCCATTTGGCACGCTACAAATCCCACCATCAATTTACCTACTTTTTATCTATGATGGCTGTAGAGGCAGCAAATACTTACTTATTATCCCATCTTGCTATTTCTTTCATTTCATTATTATGTAATTATGTTTATTTTGGCATGCCATCTCCCCCGCAGGTCACCTGACTTTGGCGCTTCCTTATATGAGGTCGATTTTTTGGTTCACAGAAAAGCTTCCTGTTGTTTTTATATATTACATATTAGGGTTACTCCTTCGTTGGTGTTGTGGCCACTCTCCATTAAGAAAAAATGGGAAAGAGAAAAAGGAAGATGAAGAAGTTCTGATGTATGTACAAAAATAAGTTTCATGCTCTAGCTCCCTACTTTGAAGGTTTTTTCTTTCTTATTTGTTAATTATTTATTACACTATAACTAGTATGATGTATATATTGTGTTCTGAAGTGCATATTTTTAGTATTTCTGATTGTGATATAATATGTAGAATAAATCATCATACTTTTCTTTTAAACTAAAAAGAATATGATATTGAAAATGGTATTATTACATGATTTCACAAAGTGAGTTCCAGGGGGATGTAAGGTATGTAAGCATTTTTGCAACTAATCCAACAAAATGACTTGTTATAAATAACATCTAATTTTTTTCATCGAAACTTTGGAAACTATTTTACAGTGATTTTTGCCTTCTCTAAAATCTGCAGATGCTCTTTGCAGTTAATTTCTTGTGCATATGTGTTTCTTTATTTCTTTACAATTTAGCCTGATAAACTTACCCAAGCAATGTTGTTTATTTATTGAATTTATCTATTTTGAAATGGATTAATTTGTGCGGCAGAACATGTATAGTTTTTTTTTTTTTTTTGTCCAACTTCCAACAAAATATTGCAAAGTGGATCCTTGTAAACCAATGTGGCAAAATCCGCTGTACACATAACACAATTGTTTTGAAATTATATCTAGCTTAACCTGATTTTCAATGTGAAATAGTCATGTACATATACCATATACTTTACCAAGTACAATTAGAATTATAGTCTAAATTTGAATATGTTGAATATTTAGAGGTTGTTTGAGTCTCATTGTGATTTGATACAGAATATATGGTTAAAAAATAAAAAAAAATTATATTTGCGTATAATATTATTTTATTGAATAATATGTGATTGTAAATAAAAGAGAAAGAAATGTATTTAAGTTACATGTAATTAGCTTAACTTCCTTGTTAAGTTGATTTTTGAAAAAGTTGTTTTTACTTTTTAATTATGAGGTCAAGTTTTAAGTGGAAAAATCTTTGAAAACTTATCTGTCGACATTTTTGAAAACTACCGTTTTCCTGATGTTGAATTTTCTTCATTATGAGGTTGCGATCTTGGAATTTACTTCCCATGTGACCAATATGAAATCAACACATTATATGTTGAACGGTTTCCTTTTATTATATGTTCCCTTTACTGATTTTCAATGGTAAACACGGGTCTTATTTTACAACGGTTTTAATTTATGATATTGTTGGCAAAATTTAATTTATATATTTTTTATTTTAATTTATACATTCCATAGAATCTACTATTTATATATTCTTAAAAGTCTTACCAAACAAGTCCCTTATTATAATTAACCGAGTAGAGTACTCTTCTGCAAAAACATGCAGATTTTCGGATTTCCTTGATGTCCTATCTTGAAATCGTCATTATTGAGGAGATTTATGTCACGATTTTATTTTAACTTTTAAGAAATATATTTTATTATTATTTTTTATATTTTTAAATTACAGGATTTTATTTTATTGTTTTAGTTGAATAGTCAAAGGTAGCAACAGATATTTTGTTCATAGATATTGTTAATAAATGGTTAGTGTGGAAGTAATTATTGTGTTCATTATATCTTTATTTAGCTCATGTTTCGTGAGCCATTTTGGTCAAATTTTAATACACCATCTAGAAAACGGAAACAATGAATGCCTTCCACCAAAGAGCTTTCAACTACGTCTTAATAGAGACCATCATTGCCTCTTGCTAAAGATCCTGATATAATGCCCAAAATCACAAGACACATTAAAATAATTGTCTCACACCTCTATAGTGCAACAAAGATGACATCAAGAAAGAAAAATAAAACTAGAGGGTGCAACATTGAGTCGGTGAGGAGCTTATCATGCAAGTTAGAGGCACAATATTCACAAGCAGGACAATTGTAATCGAGCTGTTGCTACGTTTATATTTTTTTTTATTAAAATGTAGAATTAATGGCTCCCAAACATCCATCGTAATTCACTAAGCGATACCTGCCTCTACTTCTCTCAAACATGGAACTCTTTCTTTTCTTAGCAATTAAATCTTTAAAAAAAAAAAAAAGAACCCTACAAGAAAGATAAGCCCTTTACTCTAAATTGCAATATCACCAAGTGATTATATCTCTCTGGACATTGTCAAGTACCGATCAAACACAAGAGCGGACATACCACGTTCTCGGTCTATCATATAGGCTCAATTACTGAGCTTTAGACAGCATATCCAAGTGAATTTCTTCAATAACATGCTAAGAATATGAAGATTCTCTAGAGATAAGCTTTGTTGACATAAAGATATCTGCAAAGAAGAATGAGTGTTTGAAATAAGATAACTTGGGTAGTCCTAATTTATTCTTGTTTGTGATCAAAGAAATCCAATTGTAATCTTAGAGTGGTGCGAAGAACAAGACCTGAGGTTGGGAGCTTGTAATTTTGTTTGTTTTGTTTTTGGTTAAGATTTTAGTTATAAACTAGTTGTTCTATGAACTTTGAAATATCGGAGTTTATTAACTAAGTTTGACCTTACGGGCGGAATTACACTAACTAAAGCAACAAGTCACTTTTAATTAGTTTTTAGATGATTAAGCATACAATCCAACTCCCTAAGTTGAATTAGAGCAGTTGTAATAGTTGGAAAGCAATAAATAAAACAAAGTTAGATGACAGAGAATCCCAACTGGGTAAAAACTCCACTATAGACAATGTGGGTTACGGTTAAATTTCAAACTAGTTCCACTAGTTGTTGTAAATCTCGCAACTCCAAGATGTGCTGTTCCTTCCAGATTCACGATCTACTACCATAAATACTATCTAACCAACCTGCTAGATCTCTCAATCTACCTCCTGTAGCTTCCAAGATACACTATAAATTCCAGACTCACAATCTTCTACCAAGATTTGTTGAATCAATCTTACAATCTTCTACACATGTTTCTTCCAAGCAGATACTCAAATCACATATTCATGTTCTTCTTCCTACGCTTGAATCCCTTCCTTAAAGTTTTAAGGAAGCTAGTGTTTTGGATTAACGAACATTTATGTTTTCCCAAAACTCGGTTGCGGGATCAGAAGAATGATGTAAATGAATCAATCACTGAATTTGCCTCTTGGATCTCTCAAACAATGATATGAGAGTGTTTTGCAATTGTAGCACAATGAAGCAACCTAATGATATTCGTTCCAGACATCTATATTTGTAGTTGGGGACGCTTAGGTGTTATGAGTCATGTACCTCTTCTAAATCACAAATTAGGGCTGGCCACATAAATAAATAGCTCGAGCGAGGGACCAGTCGCTAAAGGCGAAAGACAGGCGACAATATTTTTGTTTTTGCCGCTCGAGCCAAGTCATGATGATAGTCTAGCGAAATTTCGGCACCGCATTTTCCTTGTTTTCAACATGTAACCCTAACATAATTCATCTATACAAAATTATATTCAAATCCCTGATTTTTTACAAGTGTTCAATTAAGATTCTTTTGTTAACAAGCATACCAATTACAACGTTGGACCTAACAAACTTGATCATTGCTAAATTGTTTTAAGAGCATGCTTGGGGTGAGTTATCCTAAAAATAAGCTCCACATGTGGCTTATTTTGTTTTATTTTGAAGATAATGAGTTCACATAGAAAATACACTATACACATTTAATTATTATTTTAAGCATAAGCCACTCCAAACATGAGAGAGATGAATTTAATTGAACTTTTGGAGAATTTTAACAAATACAGTACAACAAAATAGAAATTTGACTCACAGCAAAGTAATAGATTCCATTAGTCTATGATGTTCGTCTTATGGTGTAGTATTCACAACGATATTCCCACCCTCCATGTGAGTACCTGTAACTTTTCTATACACACAAATTTTTTTTCCTTACTGAATTAGGTAAGTCGTGTCCTTGTTGCACATCTGCCTTTCCAGTGCGGCATCCGCCGACTGAAGAAGACAAATTACGGGCATATCACCAACCCCGAAATTGGTAGAAATAAAATTTAAGAAGTTCTAATTTCACTTTTGCATATAGTCTTCTTTTCATGAGCCAAAGCAACATTAATCTCACCAATTTCTTGTCCCACAGCTAGAAAAACCTAACAATCGTGCATTTATTTGCTTCTGCAAACTGTTGGATGGAGAAGTATTAGAAAGGACATTTTATGGAGATACATATGCATAGGAACTTCAACTATTTTCTTTCACCATGTTAATTTGATATTTGAATTTCCCTTAGAAAAAAAATATACATCGCATAAAGAATCTAATGCCAGAGTATACTGAAATAATATTGTAGCCAAACTCGTTAGTGAAATAAATCAAGTTTTGCATTCAAATATCGAACGCTTTCTCCAACACTTTACACTTTCATCCTCAGTCTAAAAAAGTTCTTAGTTGTCCAAGAATACTTTTTGCTTTCATCATTTGCCTACTCCGGCCATATAAATATGGTCTTTGTCTCTCCCCTCATATACCTTTCTCATTTGCTTGTCTATGCGTTGTCCAAGACAAATTATCAATAATTAAGTTTGTCTCCTTCAAACAGTTTAAACTTATGATATAAATTAAATATTGTATAAAACGACAGAGTTTGGGTTGAAATCTTGCTGACAATCACTTTTTAAAATTTTGAATGCCTTTGATTAAAAAATAAATAGAGCATGTAAGTGATAGCGTGTTGTAGATAAAAACAAAGAACATGTTTAAGTGGTAAGCTACCATCGTAACTTTACAACAACATTGTTCGAATGATCAAATTTGAGGACAAATTTGGCGTTCTTCTTTTGTTCTCCCCTTCCCCTTTGAACTTATTGTTTCTAGTGTTTTCCTTTCACTTTCTACTGTTTTAGGAACACAGAATTGATTAATTTCAATCTCATTCATAGTAAAACCTAGTGATTTAAATAGTGAAGGCATAATTAAGTTGTAAAGGAGACTAGTGGAATATATGGGACGAATTAAATTGATGTCTTGCGGTAGCTTGAAGTTGAAAGGGGGAAAAAAGGATTTTTAGGGAAATTAAGGAAGTTGACTCCTTGTACAATTTGGAAGAGTACTTCCATCACAATTAGATGACTTTTATATGAAATTCCTCCATCTATTAATGTTTTCAAAATCGACTCGAAAAAGGAAATGGTTCAAGGGTCAAGAAGTTAAACCGAGTTTGAACTAGATGCAATAAATAAATAAATACACAAACAAATAATAAAATATTATATTATGACTAACTAAAAATAAATACAAATCCATTTTTTCTAATTGGATTCATTATTCTACAATTAGTTTTGCAACTTCAAGAACTAACAATCAATATATTAAAATAATTTACTTTTCAAAAATTAAAATCTTTGAGCTCATAGAAAATGATGTCTAACGTTATTATGCTATTAATGAAGTGCGATTTAAATGCAATTTAGAAATTGAATAAATAAAAAGATTGAGGTGAACATTAAAAGTAGTATTTACTTTGTTGGTCCCAAAATCAAATTAAAATCGAAATCAATGAGGCAAACATTTGGAAAATGGTTTTTGCTGGGAAATTGAACATTTTTTTTATCCCACGTCCGAAGTTATTGCTGCCATTTGAAGTGGTTGAATCTATAAATGGAGCATGCCATCCAAAATTCATTAATTTGTCATTCACTATAGTGCACGAGTCCAATAATAAAGTTAAAAAGTTTTAAATTAGCACTTGGAAAAATAGGAGAATTGTCACTAGTTCACCGGTCAGTGGTTAAACTGACCAGCTTAGCAATTTTTCAATGATTTTTGTTATATTCAATTAATAACATGACCGGCCTGATTCCCGATTCTACCAATCGTATTAGTCAAGCAGGGGTCCAATTTTAATAACATTGGCATTTATACACATGTATGGTCCACCGCAAAAAAACAACACGCAATTGGGTTAGAGAGAGAAAGGCTCAAATTTTAAAGAAAGAAAATGAGATGCACATGAGAGTGTTCTAGTTTTTATGTAGGGAAAAGTTGTGAAAGTGAGGAAAATAATGTACTGTGAAGTTTGCTCAATTAATAAATTCTCTTTTTCTTATGATTGTTGATGATTTAAGAATAAGTTTCATTTGAATAATACAATAATACAAGTTGAAGATGTCAAGATTCATTTGAATAAGTTTAATAAGTATGTGATAGAGTTGTTAAATATTGACGTTAAGATTGACTATGAAGGTAAGGTGATTATCTTGATGTCTTCCAATCCTAAATCATATGAGACATTGGTGTCCACGCTATTAGTCTAAAACTCTACTGTGACAATATTGACCTCTTTGTCGGAGATGGGCAACATAAGAATGCAAGAGGTAATGTGAACGGCGGTCAAGTTTTCTATGCAAATTCTGAAACCAGGCATAATAGAGGTGAGATGTGGAATGTTACCAGTGTCATAAGAAGTGGCATATTAGGAGAAATGGTCATGAGTTGAAGTATCTTAAAGCATAGAGGAATCAATAGACTAAGGAGGCTTCAGATTCGACAAACGTGATTTTTGATAACTAATATCGTGAATGTTGTGTTTATGGCTGATTATGGAATATATTTGTACTATCTGATCTCGTACAAGGACGTCTAGAGATTATAAGCCATGTGATGCCTATAATATTATGATGGCTGATAATGAAAAACATGAGGTTAAAGGAACAGGGTATGTCAAGGTAAAGATGTTCGATGGAATGGTAAGAAAATTGACAAGATCAAGCACGTTGCAAGATTGAGGCAAATTTTGATATCATTGAGGGTGCTTGTCCTATTGGGTTATGAATATTCAGCAACAACTAGTATGATGAATGTGAAGAAAACTTCTTCTATGATAATGAAAGTGTTATGAATCAACTCGATATCAAGAACGTTTTGATATCACTTGTTGAAAAATAGGCTAAATAATTAAAGATGAAAAATATGAAATTTAATAGATTACACAACAATCGAGAAAAACTGTGGAAGGGGAGAATTTATTATACCAAGAAACAAACAATTGTCTTACAAGATTTTGATCCTCTCAATCTAATCTAAACAATTGTCTCGTTTTTATTGTATATAACAATGATCTAATTATTATAATCTCTCTTCAGTCTTGTCTTTTCCTTTCTTATGAAGTGTCTACACCTTGTGGAGTATTTATAGAAGCCAAATCTTGAAATTGTGGAGTCCAAGATGAAGAAGAAGCATCAAAATTCGAATAAAACGAGAAACCGTGAAAAAACACACTACTGAGCGCCTCGATGATGTGGCCTGGGGCTCGTTGAAAATAGTTTTGTTTTATTCTTTCTTTTCCGTTCCAAAGTATTCTACTTCATTTCCAAGTCCTTTTCCAAGCAAAACTTCCAATCCGCCATGAAACTTGATTCTCAATCAAACCGAACTTCTAAACCAAGATCAACAAGTTTCCTTTATACAACAAACTTCTAAATCACATAGAATTTGTCACAAGCCTAGCAAACTCCACATTGACACAAATTCCATCATAAGGAACTAAAACACATCTTCAAGTAAACACCATTTCTCCTCTTCCACCATGACCCAATCAGACATGTCATGCTCCCACAGGGCCTGCCATGCCCCTTCCAGACATATTCAGCAACTGTGAACTACATCTAAATTTTGCGTACCAACAGAACTACCTTGCGCACCATCCATGCTTGAATCATCCTATTGACTTCCAACTCCAACCGAGTCAATAAACTTGCTTGAACCACCACAAGCAACCTCAACTCCACCTGAGTTGTCGAACCTGTTCAAATCACCATGAGTAACCTGATCGGCAAGATCATGACCAAGTCCACCTAAGCTACTAGAAGGTTTCCCAATATTATTGTCCAAATCACCAAGAACAACCCGATCATAACCAACTATACCCGAGTTATTGCTTACTAAACCATAAGTTGTAGTTGTTTTCTCTATGATCACCGAACCTTCTAACAATATAACTGGGACTTTGTCCGCTTCCTTAACACAATCCGAAAACCGTTGCTAACTTTCAGAACTTCACCACCACTAGTATATTTGTACCCTTTTGGATCAAAAGTATTCAAAGAGATCAGATTTCTGTTTATACCTAGAACATGTCGAATCTGGCCAAATGTTCTAACCGTCCCATTCAGCACCAGCTATTCCACAAGGTTCATTACTTCCCGTCATCCAGGAATCCCTTGTAACTATTTCATATGAAGAAAACCAATCCCAATTTGAAAACATATGAAAAGTGCAAACTGAATCAAGAATCCAAGGCACGTTAGGTTTGGAGTCATCTTCAGTAATCGCCAACAAATTTCCTTCATCGTTCTCTTCTGCAAGATTAACATTACCGAAATTTTCTGATTGTTCATCCTGATCTGTAGTAACAAACCTCTTCCACCACTCATTGCAATTCTTCTTCATGTGTCCCTTATTGTTGCAATACCAACAGACTATACCGCTGTTGCTATCCTTGACTCTACCCCTTTCATGAATACCCATCTTCCTCTCATGAACAACAAAACCCTCTTCATGAGCCTTAGAACCAATGACCAGATGCTTCACCTTTTCCTTAAAATGCAATGCATCATATACCTCGTCAATTGTAAGAATATCCCAACTATAGAGAATGGTATCTCTAAAAGTCATATATGAAGGCGGCAATGAGCATAACAATATCAACCATAAATCCTTTTCATCATATTTAACCTCAGTCATTTCCAAATTAGCGATTTAACACCGATAGGTGACCTTCTAAAGATCCACCTTTCGTTAAGCGATGAGAATACAAAAGCTACTTCAAGTGTAACTTACTTGTCAAACTCTTTGTCATACAAAGCTACTCTAACTTCAACCACAATGTAGCGACACTTTTCTTCTTTACCACATCTTGAAGAATTTCATTAGATGAAGGTGTATATGTGATAGAGCTTTCTAATCTTTCTGTTGTTTTTCTTCCGCAATCATTGTTTCACAATGGTGTGTTGAGTATTATTTCTTTCAGGTTTTCAGGTTCTTGTATAGGCTTTAGAACAACTGATCAAAGTAGCCAAAAAAGTTTACTTTTCCTTTTTTTCCCTTAAAACTCGGAACCCATTTTTTTTTCCTTTTTTATAAGAGTGCATCCAGCATTGACATATCAAAACATCACAGATTTGCGGATTAAGATTATTTATCGGATTGCGGCTGGCTCAATAACTTACTTTCAATTACCACTGTAAGTTCTGAAGCTCACATCCAGTTTCTTTTTTGTTTTCCGATTGGAGATTTGAGTTTCGTGATTAATTTATTCGTTTCTTATTTGACAGTTGTTAGTCGTTTTGTAATTATTCGATCTATATATTGAATGTGAGTTTAATTTGTTAATCCTCTGAATTTGGGTAATTCAATTAGCGATCTGACTATACTCTTGTTTTCTTTATTTATTTTTATAAATTAAGTGATTTGATTACATAGCATCTTTTCGATCAACATTAAAATTGCTATTTGCTCAGTGACTTACACGCAAATTTGGATGTGATAAGCTAATTGTTTTATGATGTTTTTAATTCCCTATTTTCCTTGTTTGTGAAGATCAACTAGAATTCCCAAAACTTTCCATGAATGTGTTTCGGATTTTGACTATAAGAAAATGGTGGGGGAAACTAGTATATTTTGTAAAGATGTCTATTGATGAGATAACTTGTGTTGGTAGCTTCCTCATTGAAACAACTTCATAAGAAGCTGAAAACAATTTCGGGTAAATGATCTTGGTGAGTTATTTAATTATTACTAAACACCGCATGTCTTTGGCAAACCGACCAATCCAACCCAACTCAACCGACACTTGATTGGATTGGGTTGGATTGGGTTTCAACATTTACACGGGTTGGGTTGGTTTGATTTTATATCAAACCGACCATGTTGGATTTGGTTTGGTTTGGGTTGAGGCAAAGACCAACCCAACCCAACCCACGTCCACCCCTACGAGCACGGGAGACAACATGATGTGATATTTGAATTTTTAAGAAATTTTATTAAAGGTAGAAATTCGATGGACTTCACTCGTGATGTTTATGCAAAAAAATCAAACTTTTGTCAAGAAGCAAAATATATGTGTATGTATAAGATACAAAGCATGTTAATTAAAATCTTTTTAATATATATATATATATAAAACCATAGTGTCAATCGGAAGAGATCTTTCCATTAAACCCGATAAATCTATTACTTCAATAAGAAGTTATCTTGATTTATTTCATCGAAAAGTTTGAAGGGTTAAATAAAATACATTTATTTATTTAAATTTATCATGCCCAGAATTCATTTTTATATCCACATGCACGACTTTAGTAAATTAGGAATTTGCAATAGATGACCTCTTTTTTCTTACTATATCAAGTTGAACAGGTTCCCTTCAAAATTTAATATCTTTATATAGGAACATAGTTCTTTTTACAAACTTATACTCTTAAAGGTATGAGAACCATGGTTATTAATTTATATTGTAATTGAACCAAAAAAAAAAATTATATTATATTAACAATAGCAACCTCAGCATAAAGGAAGCCCCGATTGTTGGCTTATACAATAGGTATAGCCTGAACTTGCCCTTTCATACACGGACAAGAAAAAGAAAAGGAAAATGATTTGTATAGATTAACAATTATATCAAACTCACAGTTCTGCTGAGTTAGCTGTGTGGCATTCGTTATTTTATATATTTTTTGTTGAAATATGTTAAGTATAGGTATGGATAGCTTGCATTGGTATTGTTGACAGTTCTGATACAATTACGAATATCATATGTAGGAATTCACAGCATTCATAATCATATATTACGGGATCTATGGTTGGGAATTTACTTATACATACAAAGTGGAATTAAACAATTTTTTGATTCCCATACAAGGATCTACTTTATATTTAGATAAAAGTTGCAATAGAATTATACATTGATGAATTTCACCGGGTCCTTAGCTTTTTCTTGAACTTGATTGATCACGAACTCCAATCCAAACTGTCCAAATGTCCAGCCTCCAATGGTGACCCACACAGAGAACAAGAATGGTGGCTAGGGTTTTATTTTCTTGCGCTAGCAAGAATAATGAAATTCTTTACAATTTTCAAACACTAGAAGCCTATTAATATTAGTCC
>CAIGRL010298804.1:0-11113 GCA_903798325.1 Fraxinus xanthoxyloides
CGTTGCCGGGGATTGAGTTTTAATTTGATTTTTGTTATTTAGACACTAATTCGAACTTGTTTTTCTTTATTTTAGCTTTAATTTTATTTTATATTAAGTTTATTCACTTAGGCTGAGCTAAATGCTACTATTTTTTGCTTCTTCAGGTCTTGCATGCGAGATCAGTTTCAGGTCTTGCATGCGAAGATCAGTTGGCGGTGAATTACTTTCAATCGATTTGGAGATTGAACAGACTTTTCATCAAAGACAGATGATAGCGAGAGCAGCACATCAGGTCAATCAAAGACAAATACAAATGGATGATCAACAACTGGAACCGAGAGTAAACTATGCAGCTCCAGCCAACGCTGAGGCACAATATGATGGGAATGCTATTCTGGGGGATTTCTTGTCACCATTTGTTGCTCAAAGTCAATCGAACATTGTTTACCCCACATTTGAACAACCAAACTTTCAAGTGAAGACTAACGTCATCCAACTATTCCAAAATGGACATCAATTCTACGGGATGGCCAACTAAAATTCGCATACACATGTATCCAGCTTCTTAAATATGTGTCAACACTTCAGGTACCAAGGGATATCAGATGATGCAATCAGATTGAGGTTATTTCCACACATTCTTCAGGATAAGGCACTTGAGAGGTTAGACTCATTCCCTGTGGCAAACATCACTACTTGGAACGACTTGGCTTATAAATTCTGCACGGAATTCTTCTCACCAACCCATGTTGCAAGATTGAGGCACGAAATATCAATATTTAGCCAAAATGAGTCAGAATCATTTGATGAGGCATTGAATACATTCAAGAATATGTTGAGAAAATATCCACAACCTGTGTTTGACAAACCATCACAAATTAAGTTTTTCTACACAGGACTACTTCCAACTTTCAGGAGCATGGTGGACTCATCATCAAATGGATCCCTAACCACCAGAACGATTGATAGAGCTTGGGAATTGCTTGAAAGAATGACTAAAACTTCAGCAATGTGGTCTTCAAATCGAGGAGGTCCAAAGAAAACAGTTGGAGTCTACGAGGTAGATACATACTTAGCTTTATCGACAAAGATTGACTCCCTATTTCACAAAATGGATAGCATAACACAAATTGTGAACTCGACGCAAGTAAATAAATCAAGTCGCAAAGAATATGGAGCAGAATATGGTACAACTGAATGTCTCATCCTTTCACAAGGAATTGAGCATGTGGAGTATGTGCAGTGAGGCCAACATTAGCATAGCAACATCTAACGCTGATGTCGCGATGCCAGCTTCTCTGTCCATGTTTCTGCTCTGCACGTCTTTCACTATTTTGATCATAATCTTTTCGTTCGATATCCGATTAAGGTGATTCAAGATGCTTAGAAAAGCTGATTCAAAGGGTTACAACTTTGTTTGCATATATTTGATCCCTTTGACTTCTTTCTTCATTACTCCTCCTCCAAGACATGCCTCCTTCCATGAGCATCACCATAACTCTATGACAAGCTTCAAAACTCTCCATTTTGAACCAAATTGCTTAGCTACAAAACAACACCAAAACACGAATCAAAACGTTCAGAAGCACTCGAGATCAAACCAAAAACTAAGATCTAAAGGTATTTGTTTAATGAGTTAATTACACTCATCACATACTGAAGCCTCTGAAACGCTACACTCAGAATGGTTCGGATTCACAGAAAAAGATGCACAAGGAGTGTTGCAAGATCAAAGTGACACGTTGGTTATAGCTATGACAGTCGTTGGGGCCCAAATACATCGAACTCTGGTGGATAATGGAAGTTCAGTCAATGTGATATATTTTCGAACTCTAAAGCAAATGAGAATATATGTACAATACCTACAGCCATACCCCAAAAAGGCTGCAAGGATTCTTTGGGGATCCTATAGAAGCCAAGGGGCAAATTGTCCTGATGGTAGAGCTAGGAGAGACCCCTTGTTAGAGGAGGATTCTAGCATATTTTGTTATTGTTGATCTCCTCTCTAATTATAATGCTTTATTAGGGAGCCCTATACTACACGAGCTACATGCGGCCACTTCAATAAATCATTATTACATTAAGTTCCCGACTCCCTATGGACCCGAAGTGGTGCGTGGAAATCAGGTAGAAGCAAGATCTTGCCACATAGACTTGCCTGCCCCCCAGATCTGAATGATAAAGAATCAACAACACGAACAGAAGGGATAATTCAGATCTAAACGACCTATTGTGGCTGACCTGTCTAAGATCGGCATAACTGAGAAACATTGCAAAAAGGAAACTGATGACCAGCTCTTATTTAAAGTAAGGGAAGCGGACCTAAATCTATATTCGGGGATCTTGGTAATCTCCATTATTATATCAGGAATAGACATTCCTAAGATCTTGGTTGATACATGAAGCTCTCTTAACATACTTTACGCCAGTACCCTGGAACGATTGGGATTCCCCTAAGCTTCTTACGACCTTATCCAAATATGATTTTGGGACTTAATAGTTCTCTCTGTAGTGAAAGTGGTGATCAAGCTCCTAGTAGAGCTCGGAGAATCTCTTCATCAAGTTAAGTCGAGCGCGGAATTTGTGGTTCTAGACTCAGAATCCCCTTATAATGCTATCATGGGACAACCCTGTTATTCAACCTTAAAGCAATTGTGTCCATGTACCATTATTCCATTAAGTTTCCCACGCTTCATGGCGTAGGGCGGGTTAAGGAAAAAAATGAGGTCGCTGAAAAATGTCAAGTAATGTTTGATCCGAGAGATAAAAAGATCCAGCTTCCTTCTAAGGTCTATATGGTATGGACGGTAGAACCCACACTAAATTCACTGGAACCACGTTTGAAAATAAGATGAGGAGAACCAGTGGAAGAGCTGGACGCTATTAAGGTCGGAATCGAGGAATAACAGAGGGAGCTCAAGATAGGTCATGAACTACAGTCGCTACTCAANTGTGTCCATGTACCATTATTCCATTAAGTTTCCCACGCTTCATGGCGTAGGGCGGGTTAAGGAAAAAAATGAGGTCGCTGAAAAATGTCAAGTAATGTTTGATCCGAGAGATAAAAAGATCCAGCTTCCTTCTAAGGTCTATATGGTATGGACGGTAGAACCCACACTAAATTCACTGGAACCACGTTTGAAAATAAGATGAGGAGAACCAGTGGAAGAGCTGGACGCTATTAAGGTCGGAATCGAGGAATAACAGAGGGAGCTCAAGATAGGTCATGAACTACAGTCGCTACTCAAAGATCAGATAATTGATTTCCTTCAAAAACCTCGATGTTTTTGCTTGGGAACATTCAGATATGAAGGGAATTGACCCAAAGATTATATGCCATATGTTGGAGATTGATCCTGTGATACGTCCAAAATAGCAGCGACGTTGACCTTTAAACCCAGAGCGATATGAAAACTTGAATAAAGAAGTACAAAAGTTGCTACACAATGGATTTATTCTGGAAGCTAAATATCCAAAGTGGGCCGCCGTGTTAGTTAAGAAGGGTAATGGAGACTGGAGGACGTACATCGATTTTACTGATCTAAACAAAACATGTTCGAAAGATAACTTCTCGCTGCCAAGAATAGATCAGATGGTAGACGCTACCACTAGGCATGAATTGATCAGATGGTGGATGGGTTGAGGAACTCCCCAGTGTGTTGTGTTCCTATCGTACCACGCCCCGAAGCAGTAATAGAGAAACTCTCTTTTCTATGGCTTTCGGAGTGGAAACAATGATCCTCTTGAAATAGAAGTTCTCTCTATCCGAACATTGATGTATAATGATGATAAGAATGAAAAAGTACTACGATGAAAGTTGGATCTGTTGGAAGAAAAAAGAGAAGGAGCTGAAATTAGAAATGCTATATACAAACAACGTAATATAAGGTATTGCAATCAGAAGGTAAGAAAATGAAAGTTCGAAATCGGTAACCTTATATTAAGGAAAGGCTTCCTAGCAATGAGTGAGGTCAATTCTGGATCTCTAGGGCCCAACTGGGAAGGTCCTTATAAGGTGATCAAGGTCCTACTTAGAGGAGCGTATGAGCTGGAAAACATGGAAGGAAGACTCATACCACATTCTTGGAATACAGAACATCTTAAAAAATACTATCAGTAAAAGATGGACGTATGTAGTTATTCATAATGAAAGGATGTTCATAATGTATGAAGATGTTGACTTGCTACCCTAAAAGCCTTGCTCATAAAGCATGTTGAGCTGAGGTTGTAAGTGCTGCAATACTCAGTGCGAATTCTTGCAACGGAATCCTTCAAAGCCATGCTCATAAAACAAGCCGAGCTGAGGTTGTAAATACTGCAACACTCAATGCGAATTCCTACAAAGGAATCCTTCAAAGTCCTGCTCATAAAGTAGGCCGAGCTGAGGTTGTAAATGCTGCAACACTCAGTGCAAATTCTTGCAAAGGAATCCTTTAAAGCCTTGCTCTTACAGCAGGCCGAGCTGAGGTTGTAAATGTTGCAACACTCAGTGCGAATTCTTGCAACGGAATCCTTCAAAGCCATGTTCATAAAACAAGCCGAGCTGAGGTTGTAAATACTGCAACACTCAATGCGAATTCCTGCAAAGGAATCCTTCAAAGTCCTGCTCATAAAGTAGGCCGAGCTGAGGTTGTAAATGCTGCAACACTCAGTGCAAATTCTTGCAAAGGAATCCTTTAAAGCTTTGCTCTTACAGCAGGCTGAGCTGAGGTTGTAAATGTTGCAACACTCAGTGCGAATTCTTGCAAAGGAATCCTTCAAAGCCTTGCTCATAAAGCAAATCGAGCTGAGGTTGTAAGTACTGCAACACTCGGTGTGAGTTCTTGCAAAAAAATCCTCCAATAAAAGAATATCTTAAGCTTTGCTCACTAATCGAATTAAGACTACATGTATTGTGACTTTAGTGCCAAAAGAGCTTTTATGCGTTTAAAAAGCATTATTCAAAATATAAGGCCCACAAACACTAGAGTAGAAATTTTCATTCATAAAATCAGAACATTACAAAAGAGTTTCTAAAATCAAAAATTTTACTTAGAAAAACACATAAAAACTAAGGGGCATGGGGATCTTGGGAAGTCATGTCTTCAGAATGAGACTGAGCTTTGGCTACCTTGGAGAGCTGCTCCATTTCTTTCTTTTGCTCTTCGTGAGCTTCCTCTAAGAAAACGGTTTCCCAGTCCGGCCGCTGCCGCTCTTTGTTTATGTGTTGAATGATCTCGCCGATAGCTAGGACGTATGCTGTTTAGGCTATAGCATCGAATTCCGAGGATGCTCTCCAATTCTCCATGGCCTTGGAAATTTGCAACTCAACGTCCTTTTTAGTAGATATAGCTTGAATAGTTGCTTCGTCAGCTCT
Source organism: Fraxinus xanthoxyloides (assembly GCA_903798325.1). NCBI lineage: Eukaryota > Viridiplantae > Streptophyta > Magnoliopsida > Lamiales > Oleaceae > Fraxinus > Fraxinus xanthoxyloides. The sequence goes on from CAIGRL010298804.1 coordinate 5,339, forward strand.
CTTTTTATCTTCTTCGGCTCGGATATTGGCTTTAGTAGATCTTCAAGGCCTCGTTTTTCTCCGCTAAGGCCTTATTATCGTCCATCAGCTTATGCTCTGTGGAGAGAGCAGCATTAAACTCAACTCCCATTTTATTGAGGTGATCTTCATAGCCCTTATTTTTCTCGGCGAAGGTTGCCTTTTCTGCCTCAATCTTCTCAAACATTATATTGGCTCGATCTCTCACCTCGAGCATTTTGTCGAGCTCAGCCTTGACCTGAAGACACAAATATTTAATTAACTATCTTGAATAACTCAAACAAAGGAATCTCATAAAGAGAAGTGAACTTACCTTTTCAGTCACAGATGCCATTTGAAGTACTGCTCGTGGCAGTGGAGCTAAGCTGAGTGATGCTCTCTCCAACAAGCATCTTAGAAAGAAATTTCTGCTACCTATTAGTCGAGCTCCGAAATATTAAAGTCGTAGAATCCCTCAAAGGAGAAGGTAAGGCAGCGATCGACTCCTTTGATGGAGAGGAAGCTCGGAGGAAGTCTAGAAAGTTGTCGGGTTTGCTCACAACCAAACGTTCAACATCCGATCTCGGTAAATCAGGGCACCTTTCTTTTTGCCTTGAGGATGAGGCCGCAGCAATAACAGTGGTTGCAATGGAGATATGAGCATGTTGAGGTGAGGAAGATGCATGAATCGAAATGGGCTCCAGCTCGACAGGGCGACATCACTTTAATGGCTATTCAGCCTCAGCCTCCACCTCATTGGGTTGGTCCTCTACGTCAACTTCCTTTGGCTTTTGTTTTTCAGTTGCTTGGGCTGCCCTTGCTGCGCGAAAGCTCCTCATTTATGGACTTTGGCCTAAAAATGAAAAGATTTTAGTATTGAGATCAGGACATTCACATACACTTAATGATATTTAGTTCACTTACGAGAGGAGGTGGGCACTAAAGTAGAAGGTCTGCTCAAGGCCGATGTTGGTGGCGAAGCTTGAAGCAAACCAATTGAAAATAGGTTCTCGTCTGAAATGACGAATTTATAGGACCTCTACCTGTTGGAAAGAGCCTGGATTGTATTTATTTGCCTCTGAAGGATTGAGCTCAAATGGCAAGGTTGGTAAATTGCAAAAAGAGAAAAAAAAGAGGATCAGAATAATAATTCTAAAACGAAATCCGAAGTGAAAATAAAGAAAAAAAGCAACTCACAGAAATAATGATCAAGAGTAGGAACTTCATCCTCCCTATCTGCCTCAACAGGATGGAATTACCAATCCCCCAAGGCGTAGAAGAACTCTTCCTTCCACCTTTTAATTGAGGAAAGGGTATCTAAGACTAAGGGTCCCTTGAATTTAGGCCTAATACTGGTATACTCCTGCCTAGTATTTTTGCCATCTTCCTTAAAGGTAAAAAATGCATTAAATTGAGCTACACTCAGTTTGGAGTGCCCTAATCGTTTCCATAAAATTAAGGTCGCGATCAAGGTCCTCCACCCATTTGGGCAGAGCTGAGTAGAGGCTATTTCCCAAGATGAAAAGAATTTTCGAATAATTTCAGGAAAATGAAGTCTCAACCTAGCTTGAAAGATAGCTGTATTGAGGGTCGCACACCCTATTGGGGGGGAGGGGGGGATAGAATGAGCTCAGTCAGCTAAAGAAGGTATAACTAATTCTATAGATGGAGACACATTATACATGGCTCTAATAGCCGCTAAGGTATCTGCTGTAACTACTAACCTATGGGAATCAACCCCCCATAATTGGTTCCCACTACGACCTTCTTCCTAAACTCTCGCTTCTCTCATCTTTCGACGATGTTCCATACTCCTAGGAGAGTCGACAGAGGACTAGGACTAGGTGGAGGAGGAGGAGGATAAAAAGAAGAAATAGGGACATGAGTAAAAACTTCCTGACAATCCAAATCGGCAAATAAGGGATTAACGGATGAGGTAGATGAAGATGATATAGACTCTTCTTGATTATTTCCCAAGACTGCACGTGAGATTCGTCCAAACTCATATAAGAAAATGAAAAAAAGAGAGGAGGAAATAAAAACGTAAAAAGAGGGGTATTCTGATTAAAAGAAAGGAATACCTGGATGAAGACGACCTCACTCAAAGAAGGTGAAAAGGTAAAAAAATTTGGAGCAAAAGTCTAAAGAATTCGAATGCAAAAAGTGAAGGAATGAAAAGTAAAAAAACTACTTAAGGAGAAAGAATATCAAAAGGCGAAATTTGAATCGTTCAAAATGGAATCAACGGTCACAAACCTAAAGCTTCTAGAAGAAGAAACCTGCTATACAACTCATATACGAGTCTAGGGGTAACATGTGGCACTGTCATTAATAGAGGCAATAATTATAAAAATTGGGAATTGCACTAGTCACTTTATTAGGTCAACCCACTCCTAGTTCCGTACTGATCTAGGGGATATCTGTTTACGAGTTGAACTCCGAGGTCATTAAGATCAGATTAAATACACGTGATAAAAGATGAGCTCGATTATCCAGTAATAGCTGAGCTCAGGTCGGATTATTGCATGTGACAATTGCGTGATAATGGGAGTTTGGTAGTATGAGGTCGGTTCGTATGGGTAACGTATCTGAGAAGTTTGTGTAGTCTTTCAATGGTATGGAATCTTAATGATCAAGGATAACTGACAAGATCAATAATCCAACCATTCAGAGTGATCGATAATGAATAATCTTACATCAGCGTACACATGAACTTCTAATCAAAATGATTAGACCCTTTTTCCAAGACATAATCATTAATTATTGGGGTCCACCTGCAAGATTTACTCATAACGAAGATTGCCAAATTGAGCTCGGTGGCCAGTTAAATCCTTCCAACATGTGTAATTTCTCAGCTTAAAATTAAAGGCGACAAGATAGGAAATTAATGAAGAATGTACATCCTCTCCTAGAAAAGAGGAAATAGTGAGAAAAAGGAGAGAAAGATAACATATCTTTTGGTAATATCCATTATCCATATTTCAAATATCTCCTAGAAACATAGAAAGGAGTGGCCCAATTACTTGTAATTTGGCATTAACAATGAATCAAAGTAGTATTATTCTTTGAAGTTGGCTTGAATCTTGTTCATTTAATTTTCAACGTCAACAAGATCAAACTTGAAATAGGAAAAAAAACGTAACGGCTGATTGCTCGATGGTTTCGTTTGGACCATTTGATCCAATCCCCATTGCAAAAAGGGAACATGCATTTTCTCATGCATATGATGCCAGTAAATCTTCGATTGAAGAGTTTGGACCATAATTTCCTGAAGGAGCCATTCCAGTGAAGTTTGAAGTAGACGGAGAAACTACTATCAGTTACGTCTACCTAGGAATGGATGGACCACGTGCACCCAATCGTCCAACCTTCTACGAAATTATGACGGATGACTTGGATGTTTGGGATTCTGATTTAGAGTCCGAAGATGAGATCGATGATGGTTGGTCCACCTTCATAAGCAAGAAGGAGAAATATCGAATGTCAAACAAAATAGGTAAAACATCACATTCTACCTCTCTTGCAGGACCGAAATTGGGGATGTCGGGTACGAAAGTTCAACCCAATGAAAAAGTATCACTGGAAGAAAATCAGAAAGGATGGACCCTTATGAAAAGACGCTATCGAAAGATTCCACAACTTCCAAGCCCTAGTAACGAGAAACAAAAACCAAGAAACAACCATAGAAAAAGATCTAAAGCTAGGCCAAAAGTATCTTCTAAATCAACGGGAGTAGAAGTCATCTCACACGTTCCTCCTAGATTACCAACCCTGGATGATTATTTTCCCAAGGGTTTCTTCAATAATGAATGTTTTACCTCCAATGTCATCAATGTAGAGGAGAAAGACGAAGCAATGAAGGTATCGAGAGAGAGTTCAAAGCAGAAGAGAAATATCTAGCGACTCAATAATATTCCTTCTTATACAAGTTTAGCAGTCTCTTAAGCTTCCTTTTGATGATCGAATAGCTTTTATCTCGGCTTTGATAGATCCGAACGAATACGAAGGCAAAGTCCTAGAACATATTGGATCCATAATCCGACAAGACTATATGACCACCATCACATTTGGCGGTGAAGATTTGCAACTGGGCTCTCGTTTACATAATAGACCACTCTATGTTAGTGACATATTCGAGAATGCAAGATAAATCGCATAATGATCAATTGTGGATCTGCTGTAAACATGCTAGTCAAAACGATAAAGAAGATTGGATTTAATGTCGGTGATCTCTCCAAGAGAAAGATTACGATTCAAGGATTCAACCAGAAAGGTTAGCGAACCATTGGCATGATTCATTTGAAACTGCAAATAGGGGAGTTAATTTCCTTATTTCTCCTCCATGTCATCGATGCTAAAACACCATACGAGTTACTCCTCGGATGTGTTTGGCTGCATTAAACTGGAGTAGTACCTTCGACTTGGCACCAATGCTTTAACCATAGTCAAGACAGAGAAGTTAAATATGTAGTAGCTGAGTCCAAACCATTCCTCGAAGAAGAATCTCATTTTGTTGATGCTAATTTTACGTGGAAGATGAAGAGTGTAATTCTGCAGGGTTGACCATGTCTGGATTTAAAATTAAAGGAAATGCAGATGATGATGACACATCTAGTGCTGCTCAATCTCATCAGCTTATCAAATGTAAATTAAAATTTACACCTGAAGGATTCTCTAAAGGTAAAAAACCTCAAACGGAATTGACTGAGTTGAGGTATTCAGAAAATTAACTCTTCCAATACCTAGTATTCCAAAATTATTTTGCCCCATCAACTCATGGGAGTCCCGGGAAAATGTAAATCATCATTGGAAGCTTCGACATCTATTCCAAACATATTAAAGCTCAGTATTTCAAGCTTGTCCAAACAAGACAAGCTAGGAGCCGATGGACCAAAGCAGACTTTCAAAGGGTGTTATAATCCTCAAGTAAAAGCTGTTTGAGAATGTCGATTTTGGGAAAGGAGAGCCTCGCAAATTAGGTGATCTCAATGTTGTCCTTTCGGGTGGGTGTATACCTTCTCATTTTGACGGAACCCTCATACTGCAACTGTAATGCCCCGAAAATTTTTTATAGAGTATAATTTAATTTTTATATGCTATCTTTTATTGTTTTGAAAAGTTGAGGACTAAGATGGTATACATCGATTTTCAATTTTTAATTGGGTCATATTTTAGATTTTAACCGAGTAATGATAAGTACATGAATATTGGTCTCGTTGGATAGATCGTAATTGATTATGCATATTAGGCTCGAGAAAAAGTTAATTTGGATTAACGGANGGAAAGGAGAGCCTCGCAAATTAGGTGATCTCAATGTTGTCCTTTCGGGTGGGTGTATACCTTCTCATTTTGACGGAACCCTCATACTGCAACTGTAATGCCCCGAAAATTTTTTATAGAGTATAATTTAATTTTTATATGCTATCTTTTATTGTTTTGAAAAGTTGAGGACTAAGATGGTATACATCGATTTTCAATTTTTAATTGGGTCATATTTTAGATTTTGACCTCGTAATGATAAGTACATGAATATTGGTCTTGTTGGATAGATCGTAATTAATTATGCATTTTAGGCTTGAGAAAAAGTTAATTTGGATTAACGGAGCCCAAATTATCTAGGTCGAAAGACTTTGTTTTTGTATTGCATTTTGATGAAATTATTTAATGCATAATAAGGTGTGTGCCCATGCAGCTAATGAAGAAATTGTAGATTTGTTTTTAATATTATTTATTGGCATTGATTTAGGGAATGGATAAGAAAGAAAATATTATTTTAAA
>CAIGRL010298857.1:0-10830 GCA_903798325.1 Fraxinus xanthoxyloides
TTGTACCTAGAAAAAGGGAGGAAATCATTTTCCGTAGAAAATTTAGCATATCAAACAGTCAAAAAGTGGAAGTAGGAAAATATTTTTTTACTTTCAGGAAAAATTATACCAAATCAAACGGACCCTTAGAGTATAGTATTTCTCCGTGAGAATTGTGATTGTTAAAGAAAAAATTTCACCAAATATTTTTAAGTGGCATGACCAAGATGGTCGAAGGGACATGAATGAATGTAGTAAAGGCGCATTATTCAATTTGGAGGAGGCATGAAAAAATTTCATATTAAAAGGCTTGGACAATTCAAAGTCAATATGATGATTGATAAAAATTTTGACTTGATATTGACATAATTTTTTATTATCTTGCACAAAATATAATTAAATTTTAAGTGATGAGATTGATATAAACAATCATGATGCACAAACGTACTCATTGACAGGATTAAAAATAAGAGGGACACACGCGCAATATTATTAGACAATTTGAAGAAGAAAAAAATCCACAAGTGCTGATAGTGAGCACCAGTGGCGGATCCAGCATCCAACTAGTCCCGACGACCGTCCATGTTGGATCCATCGGAACAGTTTGTTTTTCTTTTGAACAATGAACAAATGTTTTAATGCAATTTGCTATTAATTTTACAAGAATCATATATGTTACATATTAGCAGTTTAATGCAATTGCATAAATTTAAACCCGTGTTCTTCTTTTGAATTATACAAAATTTGAGCACAATATCATTTGGTGATTATTGTTAATTTTACAACAAAATTATAAATGTTTAGTTTGAAAAAAAAATTGTTATATTTAAATTATAGACCTCGTTTGATTCCATTTTTTTTCAAAATATATTTCTCTCTTATTTCAACCGCACATTTTTCAATACAATAATAATACATGCAAATTCAAAACTTTTATTTATTTTTAATTACATATTTTCCATCAAATCACTATTTCGAAATATATTTTTTGCAAAAAAGAAAAAAAAATGGGTATCAAACGGGGCTCTTAATATTTTATTACTGACAACGATCGACAATTTATAGTCGTCTGTACTAACTCGAAATCCTAGGTCCGCCGTTGGTGAGCACCTGTTTGCAATCTCTATTTGAGTAGCATTAATGCATTACTCTTGACCTAAATCCCATATCACGTGCAAAACAGAAGATTCCCATTTCAGTGCTTATAAATAGGTGTTTTATTTATTTCAATTTGTGAGATAGATAGATCATTTTCAATCGTAGTATAAAATTGAGTGTAAATTAGTATCTTCAAAATCTCTCTTTTTTTTCCTATCAAAATAATTTTTGCATCCTCATTTAATTCCCAATTGATCTAAATTCAAATTTTGTCGCGATAGAAAGATCTAAATTCACTTTTTTGACTCTTATGAATGTTTAAAAAAAAAAAAAGAGATGTAAATTTACATTATTTTTTATATTTTCAGCTAGAAATTGCAACTTTCATTTCCTTTACATCTCTTAGAGAAGTTTTCTTTTGAATATGTAAATCATAATTATAATCTATTTTACATTACGATTGGAGATGCTCTTATGAGTTATCTCAATTTGCATCCATTTGATTAACGGAACGCAACCTCTCATAAACCATATGGCTTTCCCTTTTTTTCTTATGCACTAGTTTATGTTAATTAGATCATAATATTAAAATTTATTGGTGTACTAATTTCTTTCATATTATAGGAAAATACAGAGAACTTTCACACAGGTTCCCAACTCTTCAAAAGACAATTTCAATAATTTTGCTTAAGCCTTTAATCTGTATGTAAATCTGTACCGATTTAATCTATTAAGCGAGACAATATCAACAATAATTAGTTTGATGCATCTATGTGACTTTCCACGATGATATATCATTAAGGCGTATGATAATAAAAAGAATAAAATATCGAACCTTGATGTTCAAAGAAATGGTTCACATGTTAGTATCAGCATCATGTGTAACCACAAGCTGGGAATGTTGTTTCAGTTTCCCATCATCTAATGTTTCAAGTTGTTGTTTTGATTTGTCTGAACTGCTTTCCAAATCCCATTTTTGAGGTTTTTCTTCTATAACTCCAGTTTTCTTATACTTGCAGTACAACAAAAGCTGGAGTAAGCCTAGAGGGGTACCTACCAGGTTGGGTGACTACAAAAGAACACATCAAAATCAGTATGCACCGTCTGATCTCAAATCAAAATAAAACTATTTTGAATACATTTATGTTGTACTAACCGCAAGAACAAGATCGTGGATGAGTAGTCCATAAGCCATCCTAAGTGAACTAGCAAGTAATGAGAAAAATGACAAGTAAAATGGCATAAATTCCACGCTCTTGGTCCGTATCACTTGTTTCTGTAATAGATAGCACAATCATGTTATGACCAAAATATTTAGCAATATGTACAAGTAAAAAAAATTATGTTTAAACCTTTTTGGCAAGAAAAATTACTTACCATGACCACTAGAGGAGATCCGTACATTGCTACAGATACAACGAGCCCAACACTTCCTACAAAAGCTTTGCGATGGTCATGTTCATGAAAGGAAAAAGCCGATAAAATTGCAGTGATGCAGAACAAAATGAGTACTGGTATCGTCAACATAGCAACCTTCTTCTGCACATTCATTACAATTTACATGTAAACATTAGTGATATATTCATTCTCTCTAGTCTTTAGAGAATGATACATGGAAGTGTAATTTATTGAGAATAATACTTAGCCCATGTTTGGTACAGCTAAAAATTTGATTAAAATTTAAGTCAAAGTCAATAATTAATTTTAACCACATATTAATTTCGTAAGACCCACAATTTTTTAACCACTAATTCCTTCAACTTTTATCAAAATATGATTTTAATCTCTACCAAACAAAAGCTTAATCTGTAATATAGAGAAGTAGCTTGCCTTTCCATTAGCCGAAGCAAAGTAGAAATATATGGCTATGAAGGAGAGCTCAAAAAGAATCCCTAATCCATTAATGGTTACGACAGGAAAGTTTTCCCACTGATAACTCACTATTGGTAAGCCGTACCATGTGTAGAGGAAACAATACAATAGTGCAATAATGTATGGCACGCACGAAAATTCTTCCGTGCTTTTCCTTCTTATTACCCTTGAGAAAGTTAGTCTGCAAGAAATATTGGAAAATATAATACCTAATAGAGTTAAAATCGTGTTCGATCTATGGTACATAGGCCACGAATGGAATTATCAAAAATAAAACAAAATATACTAAAGAATATTATGTTACACTGGGGCAGCATAGAGCAAAAATGAGGCTGCATTCCCTGCAATAAACGCCATGCAAAGTTGGTTAACATGAAGCTTTCAAAAAATACACAAAAGCAATAGTGGAGATGAAAGGGAAGAAGGGTGCGTGTACCCATAATTCCGACTGCCAAACGAATTCGTTCTGCCATGTTTTTTGATACAGAAAGAATGAAGGAAGAGCTGACTTGACTGATGTATATTTTCTGCAAATTGTTTAAGACAAATGCTCTCGACCCTATTAGCTTTATAATTATAAGTTATTAGAATGGAATAACATATTGAGAGCGATTTACAATTTTGGTTCTCTTGTAAGTGGAAGATGTCACTGGTCTTCCACTGATACAAATTGAGTTATTCTTTGGTACTTCTAGTCTAATATTGATGTAGAGTACATAGAAAGCACCTAATCACTTGACTTTTTTGATGATAGGGTTCGATGTCAGAATCAGCAAAAGTCCTAATTCGAGTTTAAATTAATTCATTTGTACAAAACTATTTAATTTACATAATTCTTACACCCTCTCACGTGAAGGGTGGGTCCCGCGCAATAAAAAAAAAATTATTCGCCACCCCCTTCTGAGTAACCGTAGAGCTTCAAAGCTTTTGTGTTTGTACATGCTACATCACAAATTATTTACGACTTTTTGATGTAAATTGATTATTTGTTTGGGCTCCATTTTTTCAAGAAAATATATTTTGGAATAGTAAAAAGTTGGAGAATGTGTAATTAGAAAATAAATAAAGTATTTCAATTTATGTGTACAATTATTTCGTAGAAAAATGTATGGTTGAAAACGAATGTTGAAAACACGAATAATTATAAAAATAGAGCCCAAACATGGACTGAATCTAATGTGAAATGGCGTGTAGAAGATATATTTTACATAAATGAATTTGTTTACTCTTAAGTTTAAATTTTTCACGTAGTTTGACAGTAATTTTGTTATTCAAATATTTAATCTAGGGAAAATTGTAACTGCGGTCTCTAACCTTTCTATTTTTCGCATACTTTACCATAACATTCATTTTATATCAGAAAATGTCCCTAACCTTTCATAAATATACAGCTGGGATCCCTTATAATAGAAACTGTCCAAAACAGAGTCAGTTGATCTGAAAAATTAAAAAAAATCAAGTATATTGACCCTTTTAAGGAGGGACAATTTCATTTGATCAGCATTTCTCACTTGATACTATTCAAATCACTGCATGTTTTCCTCCACAACATTGAATAAATCTCTCTCAACTTCAGTAACTGTCAAAAGCTTTTCACAAAGGAAATGGAGACGAATGTCTGTAGATGTAAGTTCTTTGTGGAGATGAAGACTTCATGGATGAACTTAAACTTATGAAGAAGGTTTATCAGCTGCCTACGACGTAAAGATGCAATGGATGTAATTTCTTCGACTAGGTTGACCCGCTAATGTGTGAAAGAAAGAAAAAGCTGATTTCTGGACTTCTACGAGCCAGGAGGGAGATGAAACTTCAAATATATACCCTCCATTCAAGAGGTCATACAGCATGAAAGATTTGATTCATTGGATTTGTATATGGAGTTTTAGTTAAATGGGTCTGTACCTAGATCTGGGTTAGGTATGAGTTAAGATATTGGGTTTCTGTGTTGTTATATGAGTTTCACAGTGACAAATCGTGTGGTCTGTTGTCTTCAAACTTATTTTCTAGTAATATTACACGTTATTATTCAACTGTGTTTCGATGTTTTGTTTATCCTATGTTCCTCTTCTTTGCCGAGAATGAATGATTCAGAAATACAAGGAAAATTTTGTTTGAAAAATGTTATGAAGATGGTGCAATGATGATCCATAATAAATTGTATAAATCTCAGAGGCAGTTTAAAATGTTTTCCAATTGTCGTAGAAGAAGTCTCAAACGTTTCGAACCATTTGCACCAGAGATCCCAAACCTTCAAAACAAGTTGTAATAGAAGTACAAAACATTTTACTCAATTATATCTCATGTCCTTAACCCTTTGTAAATTTCCTAGACAATGTTTAGTTTAAATACGACAATTTCCACTTCCAATATATATATAACATAAAATCGAATGTATAACATTTAAATAAAGATTGCAATATTGAGCATTCTTTTCATCTTCACTCGAAATGTACATCATTAAAAGAGCAGTTCAAGTTCATATTTGTTAACAAAGTCAAAAGATCACTTTCGGTCTACAATGTCATTAATTTCTTATAAAAGATCATATACAATACAAAAGTAGTCTAAGGACACAGAAGAAGTACAAGCTAAGTTTTTTTCCCTTGCCATTCTTTTTCGCTTGTTGTGCCTGAGACTCATTTGGCTCTTGAATGAATAAAGCATATGACAACTTTGAAAAGAACCAGCTTATGGAACCAATTGGTTCTGAGTTTAGTGGCTGAGTGGTGTGCACACAAATGTCCTTAATAAGTGCGTTTCACTGTACTTAAAAGAAACTTTTTTTCAAAACTGAATCATGAACTCTGTCGAGGCCAACACCCTTCGGAAGCTAAACTACGTCCCAAGCCATATGTTAGTGATCCCCATAATCCCATTCCACCATGCCAAAAGCAAGAATTGAGGAAGTTGTCAATAACTTTAAAAACTTCCTTCAAAATAATAAAAAAGTTTTGCAATAGGAGCTTGTCCAGAAACACAACGACCTAGCACATGCCTACTGAGTCTCCAGGTAAACTTTTTAGAAAAACGGATAGGAGTAGCTAATAAGTAAATTTGAATATTATATATTTGACAAAAATAAGTAACTTATAATAAGGTAACCTTACTTATAAACACAAACCAACTCACTAAATCTTACCATTTATTAAAAAGTGTACATGTCCCATGTATATTTGCTTAAGAAATGAGTCTAACATGCAAGTGAAGGGTTCGGTTGAAGAAAAGCTTTAAATAGCAAATTTGTCATTATTTAACAGTTTAAGATTTTAACAATGTTATTTAGGATTTGTTTGAGCTCATTTTTTGGGAGAATAGATTCGTAATAGTGGTTTTTTTATTCTTTCAAGAATGTGATGTTAAAAAAAATTGAATTTACGTGTAAAATTATTTTATAAAGAGATTGTACGATTGAAAATGAGTTTAAAGAAATATAGATTTTTAAATAATGAGACTCAAATAAGGACTTAACCAGGTCTATGGAGAAAAGTCGTTGGGAGTCAAACGTGCAACATGCACATCTTGAAAATGTAGTTTAAGAATATCTCTTCGAAACATCTGAAAAAAGTAGCCCTCGTGAAAAACACCATTTCTTAGATATGGATCTCAAAAATATTTCATTTTTAGTTGTCTCCCATTTCATTCTAAAGTCGACCATCTAATAAAATTCTATATCCTCAACCATGGATTAGCATTTCTGATGCTTTATTCTATCGTAACTTGTGTACTAGAATGTTCTTCCAACATCCAACTCACAGTTCTCTTTAATTTTTCCTGATATTCTTCATTAATTACAAAACATGAAGAATATATATGCGTTTAATCTGTTACAACTTTGAAGTCATGAATTTATATATCACAATATTCTTGAATAGAAGTACGTACTATCTTTGCAACGTTGATCAAGTATACATAGAATTAGGTAAGGGGGTCGAATTTTTATGTGAAAGTCATTATGTTTTGAAAGGAAAAGGGACTTTAATTTGAAAAAAAATGAAGATGGAGTTCTTCGAACCAAAGAATTCTAAATATATTCGGATTCTCCTAAGATAATGTGTGATTGGTAATTGCATATATATTTCAAGCACAATTCCTTGATATGGATGTTCAATTTGGCTTGCACTTGCGGAAGATTGACTAAACTTTTTGCAGTAGATTACACGATAAAATTTGTCAATCGTCTAATTGATATATGCTATTATGATTTTACAGGAGAGTTTAATCTAGTATTTGTTTTCATTGTTTAAGAAAGAACATCTCTAAAACCTTATCCCCAGTCTGCTTTTTGATTTGTATTGCACAAGAAAAGGTTGGTAAGACATGGTGATATCCATTATTTTTGGATTACCCTAGTCAATGGAACATGTCACTCAACATTATACATTATCTTGTTATAATAATTACAAAGTATAAATAAAATTTAATGGTATCAACATTAGAGGAAATTGAAATCTACATGTTGTTATGGTTTTGCGAATCACAGTGTGTACTAATTAAAATTTCTCGAATGGAATTAAACGTTTCCATGCCAAACCGAACCCAAAAAGTTGATTATTTTCAATTAATCTTATTTAATGTAATGGTTGGTTTAATTGAATGAAAATCGGCTCTCTAGCTATAACTAAAATAGAACTCTTTGATTCTTGATTTTAAAAATTAGAACCAAATAAATATTAACACGATCGGAATCAATGATAAGTATGTGCATATAATTCGAAGGACTGTAGATAAAATGCACATCCTAGCCTAGTCCCACACTTGTTGAGTTGTTGTAATGGTTTTTTGCCACAATGTTGCTCTTAAATTCAAGAACTAGGTCACAATAATGATGAGGATGTCATAAAAAATTTAGTCTACATTCAATATGTATACTGACGTGTCCGATCAACACCAATAGTCCATTTTGATTGTGTCTGACATCCAAAAATTAAATTAATCTATTTATACAATAGTCATTGACAATTATAGTTGATAATATTGATATTGTCGAAATTTAAATAATTAATTTTAAAAAACAATTTTTGAAATAATTGAATATAATATGGTGAATTGTCCATCAATATTGTAAAAAATGATTGTGCAAGCGGAAATATTGCCAAAAATTTGGTGGCAAGGGCTTCTAGGTGGGGCATTGGATTTTTCCTTTAAATCAATGGGCCACGTGGACTTGCAATGTGCTATTCTTTTCGGCCATGCCACGCCACAAAATTTTATGCATTAAGCCTTACTCGACTTGCTTCATGTAGATCATACCAAGCTCGATTTATTTTTATTTTTTTCTATCCTTTTTTTTTTGGAGTCGATGCCAAGCATAAAATGGGATGAAAAGACATGATGATTTGGTCCAATTTATACCCTTGCCTCCAATATATATAAAATAATAAACAGATACCCCAAAGTTTAAGAATCAATAATTGTCATGTTTTGAAATATGTCGTAACCTAAATTTTGTAGCATTCAAATTGCGTGCATATAGAACGTGTTGTGTAGCATTCAACTCACCTTTTCTTTTTCTATTATTGACAGAGGTTATTACATATGCACATATAGACACTCCCATGGTTTTATGGCTTCGAAGCAGACCAGGCAGGATCCAACAACCTTGGAAAGTAGCATATAAAGGGATGCGAACTTGCAGCCTAGGGGCAAATTCAAGTCCAAAAACAGCAATAGATCAAGAGCCAAAAATGGCAAAAATCCTCAGTAAAACCAGCCACCACTACTCTTGGATTTCCAAACAAAAGATTTAGACAATAAAAGCCAAATATCTGAGCAACTTAACAACCTCCCTTCATCATCATCCTCAAGAATTAATCCGCATCCTCAAAACGACGTTTTTTCCAGCTGCAACAATGGATTCTAACATTTATTCTCCGTCGTTTATGTCACCCGAGCCTAACTAATTTTCTTGAGCATGTCATTTCTCTACTGCATCGTCAATTTGTCATTGAAAAGAGTCAACACTTAGATTATCTTCTTCCTTCCTAGTTATCATAAGAAATAATTGCTCAAAATTGAGTTTTGAGTATTTAATAAGCGGAACCGTCGGATCCAAATTTAATTCGATTCGATTTCATTCCATAATTAAGTTTTTCAACATTTGTAACACTACATTAGTCCAACTCATGTTCAATCTTAACTCTAACAAAATAATATAGTTCGACGAAATGATTGAGAACCTTAGGTCGCTCAATTTGGACTCTTTGAAAATTGAATTACAAAGTTGGTTTTAGGCTAAAAACAGGAAAAAAAAAATGATATTGTGGACTCAATCAATTAGTTGGAAAATGAAACAGGAAAATGATACTTTTGATCTCAATTAATTAGTTGGCAAATTTATTTAGAAAAATTAAAATAATTTGATTTATTTAATATAAAAAAATAGAGAGATCAGTTCTTGTCCCGTTTTTGTTCTAAAATTGAGAATCGAACCAAACTCATCGTTCTCAATTTTGATACCTATTCGAGTATTTAACTTAAGAAGAGTTGAATCGAATTGCTCAATTTAATCTAATTCGATTCAAGAGTTTTGTCCAATCTTAAATTACATGGTTGTTATAATCAAAGTCGACTTAGAGTAGAATCACTTACGTCGGTTTAAAGCTTATATCAACTCCTCGAGTGTCATCCTCCAAACTGGTGGATGTTTTACTTTTGTCCCAATCGTCATTGCTATCATATCAAGGCCATGTCGTTGATCTAATACTAACGGTAACTGTTATGCCTTGCCACCAAGGCTCTAGTCAAAGTGTCACGTCGTAGTCCATGTAGAAAGGAAAGTCAACAATGACCCAATTGGGCAAATGCAAAGAAGTGAAACAAAGGTTGAAGCTCCTGTGCCGAAACACTGTCTAACTGGTTAAAGCTCTCAAGTCGAAGCACTACGTTAAAAATCAACGAAGAAGTTGAAATTCTTCACACAAAAGACCACCAATATGAAGCTCTCAGTTCAACCGAAGTCCCTGAAGTCGAAGATGTTTCTTACAAGATTTGTAGGCAATCTTCAAAAATAATTGATGTAACATTTGAAATAAAGAATGTCAAGTGTGTCTGATGTATAAGGCGGTTGACCCGTTGTTAATATATTTAATGTATGATAAGATTGGTGATGTGAAAGTCAAGGAGATGATAACATGTGGTTCTGATCCAACGATCGCCACGTTGGCGAGAACTCTTTAAATAGGTGGTCTTTGTAAACCGTAAATAATCACCTTTTAAATATTGATTCTAATATACGAAAATGTGCTCAAGAGAAATACTTTCAATGTACCTTACTTGTTCTACATTAGTTAGTTTGATCTTAGGTTATTTTGTTGATAATTGTTTGTTAGTGCAATTATCTTAGTCATTATCGTCCGTGCTCGAACATTTTAGTCTCGATTTATTTTTTAAAATAAATTTGCTAACTAATTAATTTAGTCCAAACCCAAAATATAATTTTACTATTTCTAATTTTCAGGTAAATCCAACTTAATCAAATTGACCTAAAATTTTCTCAAATATCTAATTCTACCATAATGTCGTTTTTGTCGTTTTATTATTGTGAACTCGCCATCTTCATCTTCTTGTGATTTTAACAGTCAAATATATGAAAAACTCAACAAAGAGAGGTGCAAAAGATCTCGAGCGGCAATGCTCCTACGTCTTCTTGTTTGGCAGCGACGGTGAGGTAGAGAGTAGGGGGAGGTAGAGTAGATAAAGTGTGGGATCGAGAGAGAAGAGAGAGAGTGGGATACAATGAGGTAGAGTGACAACTATAGAGAGAGATGAGAGAAAATGAAATAATTAGGGTTTTGGTGTGTATAATTGGGTAGAATGAATATGTATATTTAATTTTGTAATATAATTATTAATATTTTAAATTATCATCTGATTTTTAAAATA
>CAIGRL010298862.1:0-21986 GCA_903798325.1 Fraxinus xanthoxyloides
ATTTATTTATATTCACATATCTAGAAATTTTAATGGGTGTTTAAAATTTATGTATTAGTAATTAATTCTTATATATCAATGCAATATATAAAGATTGCTCGTTTGTAATATTTCATTAAAAAAAAAAAAAAATTGAATCATAGATGTTGAGTTTTGATGGTACATTTTTCTTCTCTTAAATTTTAATTTTTAGTTTGTTTGAAACTCATCAAATCTCCCCCACAAATGACTATCAAATATTACTTTTACACCACTTATAAAATATTTTAAAATAACGTGCAATGCATGTTCAACTCTAACTAGTCAATCAAAGGTTCTAACAAAAAATAACTTCCAAGTTTTTAATATATATACATTATTTTTCAAAAATTGAAAAATTGCAATTTGATCTAGAACTTTCTAGATCTAATCTAACAAATCCTATATATTAAAGACAATGCTACATCTAAATAATTTTTTTACATACACTCACAATTGGGGGTGTGGATCACACATTTGAGAGTTTTTTATTCACATGTGGTCTCACTTGTATGTGGGAGGGTGACACATTTTTGATAACTATCATTCGGTACAAATAGAATTATCGATATATAAATTAGAAAGTTCCAAATTCTTCCTTCAATCCTTGAAATTAAATTTTTTTACGCTCTTCTATTTTCTCACGAATATAAGGAATTTTTTAATTTCGAATGTATTAATTTAAAAATAATTGTTAAATCAAATTAATTAATTTATTTCGAAACTTCTCGTTCCCTTATAAGTAAACTTGTATACGTAAACTGTCCCAAACATGATCCTTTCCCAAAAAATCTACTAGAATTAACCACTTTTTGCCTATTTATAATGTGATTACTACCCCTGTAAATTTCTCTTCTTCAGAAACACATACATTTCCTACAGGTGTTTAAGCTTTTATTTTTCTGTCATCATCTTCCAGGGTAAGCCAATCTTTTCCGTGTTAATGCTTTAATTTCATAGAAACAAATCATTCTAATTTGATATTTTGATCTTTTTGATTTCGATTTCTTTGTTTTGTTTTGCATACGAAACTTTGGCTCGTGCTTTGGAATTTTGATAGATCGGTATTTTTTCTGTGGTTTATGTATGTTTATTTGATTTATTGACAGTTTTGTGTGTCTTCCAATGTGATTTTTCAACTGATTTTACCATTTATTTGCAGCTTTTTCTATTTTTCATATCTTGATTGGATTGGATGATTAGATCTTTTAAGGAAAACGCCAAGAACATACCGGCTGGATGATTTTTTAAGAAACCTATTTGTTGTCTCCTGTTTTTTGTTCATTTTTATGGATTTTTAGTTAACGCCAGTTCCTCTTTAATACTTCGGATACACGTTTGCGAAAATACCATTTAACCTGTGTGTTTTGATTCCTAAGAATGTATGAAAACCGTGAAAATAATTATAGGGGTATGAATTCAAATTCTTGTGAGTTTGAAACTTGGTCAATTGTTTGTACATCTCATATTTACACGAATGAAGATTCTCGATAAATTTTGACAGTTTTGTGAACCTTTAGGGTAACCAACAAAACCTGAATAAGGAATTTTTTAAATTTCAATGCAAAAACTTATACAGAGGTTAAAAATGGGTGTGACGGTTGGATTCATCGATAAAGTAGTCCGATGCAAAGAAACACTGCTTATTGTTTTGGAGTTATTAAATATGTTTTTCCATAAAATGCCTGGGCAGACAGATGAACACTTGGCAGACAGAAAAACACAAAACTGGTGGGAAAATTGAAAAGAGATTACTCAGCTGTATAGTTTTCATTAAAAAGGACAACGTTTTGCGTTTGTATGTCCATTTGGCTGGATTTATTACTTTGCACTGTTCTGATACATCGTCCTTCCTGTCATTTTGGTCTCATTTTTGTTCTCTTCAGCTGGAATTTTCGAGGTGATGATTGCTCCATAAATTTTATTAAGTGGAGTAGCCTTTCATTTTACGGGATAATTTTGCTAATTTGAGTGCATCTTTCTTAGTGAGTTTTAAGTTGCATGACATGGCAATTAAAGCATTCGAAAGTGCATTCAAGAATTGCAGATTCTTCGATGGAAGACATGTTGCTTTGTGTGTTTTTTTTTAAGGCACTGCTGATTATTTTGTTTCGTTATCTGAAAATATGCATGCTTTTGTCTTCAAACTGCAGACATTTTAGAAACATTTCGTTAACAATTGACCACTAGTTCTCGACAACAAAAGTAATGTGTTTTTATCTACGGCCAATTCACTATTTCTCTATTTTTCCTGTATTTATTTTACGGGTTTGTGTTTTTTTAGTTTCAGTCCTCTGTACTCTCTTTTTCTTAAACATGAGTCGATATATCCTTGAAGGGCTTAGCGTTGTTTATTAAGTTGTTTTAATTTTTAACTGGTCAAGGCACGGATTGAAATATCAATTGTTTTGATAATTGAACTAGATATGCTTTCTTTCATGATTGCATATGGCGAATGACACTCTGCTCTCAAGCCACATATTAAAGTTCGACTCTGGGGAATAATCTTTGTTGGTATTTAATTTGTATACATCTGCTTGCTTTTTGGATGGTATCCGCTGTTGTCTCTTCCAGTTTTTTTTGTCTTTCCATGTTTGGAGTGTCCCCATTAATTTTTCCCCTCACATTCTTCTTGAAACTTTTTGCAGTTTATATTCTTATAATTCAAAGCTATGGCTGACGGTCATGAAACTGATAAGAACATCGAGATATGGAAAATTAAGAAGCTTATCAAGGCTCTAGAAGCTGCACGAGGCAATGGTACCAGTATGATTTCTCTTATCATGCCTCCACGTGATCAAATATCTCGTGTTACCAAAATGCTTGGAGATGAATTTGGAACTGCATCTAACATCAAAAGCAGAGTGAATCGTCAGTCTGTTTTGGGTGCAATTACGTCTGCTCAACAGAGGCTCAAATTATACAATAAAGTGCCTCCAAATGGACTTGTGCTTTACACTGGAACCATTGTTACTGAAGACGGAAAGGAAAAGAAAGTCACAATTGACTTTGAGCCGTTCAGGCCCATCAATGCTTCGCTCTACCTTTGTGACAACAAGTTCCATACCGAAGCACTGAATGAACTTTTAGAGTCTGATGACAAGTTTGGCTTTATTGTTATGGATGGGAACGGGACGCTTTTTGGGACATTGAGTGGCAATACTAGGGAGGTTCTTCATAAGTTCACGGTGGACCTTCCTAAGAAACATGGAAGAGGAGGACAATCAGCTTTGCGGTTTGCTCGTCTGCGAATGGAGAAGCGCCACAACTATGTAAGGAAGACGGCAGAGCTTGCCACTCAATTTTTCATCAATCCTCAGACCAGCCAGCCAAATGTGTCAGGACTAATTCTTGCTGGATCCGCTGATTTCAAGACTGAGCTCAGTCAGTCTGATATGTTTGATCCTCGCCTTCAAGCGAAGATTTTGAATGTAGCAGACGTTTCATATGGAGGTGAAAATGGCTTCAACCAGGCGATTGAACTTTCTGCTGAGATCCTATCCAATGTGAAATTTATACAAGAGAAGAAGTTAATAGGCAAGTACTTTGAGGAGATTAGTCAGGATACTGGCAAGTATGTTTTTGGTGTTGATGACACATTGAAAGTTCTGGAAATGGGCGCTGTTGAAACTCTTATCGTGTGGGAAAATCTGGACATGACTAGGTATGTTGTTAAGAATAGCTCGACTGGTGAAGTTGTCATAAAACACATGAACAAGGAGCAGGAGTCCAATCAAAGCAACTTCCGAGATCCAGTCACGAATGCAGAATTGGAAACTCAGGATAAGAGGTCACTGCTCGAATGGTTCGCTGAAGAGTATAAGCAATTCGGTTGCACACTCGAGTTTGTAACGAACAAATCACAAGAGGGATCTCAGTTTTGCAGGGGTTTTGGAGGAATTGGTGGAATCCTCCGTTACCAGTTGGATGTTCGAGCTTACGATGATCTTTCTGATGATGGAGAAAATTACGATGATTCTGAATAGCAATCAGTCAACTTGACCAATTATGGTGCAGGAGTGGAGCGGGAGGCACCTGCACCTGAGCGCGAGGGCTCGCGCTTCACTATGCCTCTGACGGTGTCATCCAAAAAATTTGAAGGAATTTATCAAGGTAACATGAAACATATTCTACATAACTCCTGCTGTTATTTAGGAGATGTTTGGATAAGCATAGAATTTACTTTTCTAGATCGAAAAAAAGCTTTTAAAAGTATCTCTACTTTTAAGCTTAGCCAAACACGCTCAAACTCCCCGTTCCATCTCCATGTTACTTGAAAAATTCGATATTCTGATGGCGTTTTCTTCTCACTCCCGGAGGCTACGTGCAGCAATGGAGATTGCCTAATTGAATAGGCTATGAAGATTTACAACATTATACGCCAAGTATCTCATTGTAGCTGTCGTGATTTTATGGTACAAGACCACGTTTGGCTCCTGCTTTATGATTATGCTTTTTCTTGAGAAGAAGCTAGTTTGCACTTAAGTTTCAAGGCATTGTGTCTAGACGTCTACTATACGCAGTATTTGTGGGAAACTTTGTTTTACTATATTTTCGAGTGTGTAATAATTGTTATGAACAGGGTACTGTTCCTGGATTATGTGAATTGTTATGAATGCTGGTGTGGATTAATTTCCTGTTTATTTCAAAATAGTTAGTTTTGCTTTCGAGCTAATGTGATTTTCTTGGCCCGTCGGTATCGTGTTTAAACTTTGTTTTCAATGCAGGTGTCATATGCTGCGGCTGGTGGCACATGGTTAGTCGATGCTTATTTTTTTTTCTTGGCTACTTCTTTGGACAAGAAGTTTTCCATTTTTGTTAGTTTGTTTATAACTCTCAAGAGTACAAAATCATTCAATCCTACAAAAATATTTTTACATCCCCTAAAGTGAAAACAATAAATCATGATATCTATCAACCTTTGAAATATATAATCAATATTCTTCTGCAATGACAATATAAATAGAAAATTATATTTTCAATTGATTCTAAATTTATTATTTTTTTTCCTTCGTCGCATAGTATCTCATTAAATAAGAGACGGTTAAAATGATTTAGCATGATAAGACAAAATTGTCTAGTGAATTTTATGGAGAATAATATTAAAATAATTTTTGAACAAATAATCGTCGATTGAATGTTGGTAATTCGAATGAAATTATAGTAGAGATGTGTATGTGATCGAGGCATAACAATTATCAATTATAATATTGTGGACGGTGTCTTCACTATCGATGGTGTTTTGATTGCCAACGCAATAAGTTGTTATTAATGACAGAACCTTAATTCTTTCTATTTTTTTTCCTATCTGTTTATAAGTTAACAACCATTAAGTTTAAATAATTTATTATTTTTTGTTTACATTTAATATTTAATTTTTTATTACTTCAATAATGTCTTATTTTTTTGTCGGAAAATTCAATAAATTATAATTTTGAGATTACTAATTTAGCAATCTTAAATATATTTTTTATTTTTTAGTCAATGACATAATTTTTTTGAACTACCAGCATGTTTGAACCCTATTTTTTTTTATATTTTTTTGACAAATATACATGTTGAAATAGTGACTAGATAAAAATATGCGGTTAAAAAATAAGAAAAAAATTGAAATTTGCACGTAATATTATTTTATTGAAAAATGTGTGATTGACAATAAGATATATGTTTTAGAATTATGGGGACCAAACAAGGATTTAATTACTTTATCTAACGTTCTAAATTTTATCGCAAATTAAATTTGTTAGAGACTTAAAATTTGTCGTGGATGAAAACTCATTATTATCTTATTTATTATTTTATTATTTATGAAATTTTTAGTCAGTTTATATGAGAGCTCGTTTTAGCCTCATTATTTGCCAAAAATGTATTTTAGGATATTGATTTGATGGTGAGTGCGTGGTTTAAAAAATAGGAAAAAATATTGAGTTTGAATATAATATTATTTTATTAAAGAATATATAATTGAAAATAAAAAGAAGAAATTTTATTTTAAAAATAATGAAGATCAAATAAATGCTACATTTTTAGCACTAAGCCCACATTTGACAATCATACTTTTGAAAAATAGAGTTTTGAATAATGATTTTTAGGAGGATGTGATTAATAAGAAGGGAAAAATTTTGAATTTACGTGCATAATATTTTATTATTTAAATGTGTTGAAAATGAGTATGCAGAAAAAAAAGAGTTTGAAAAGTATGATTGTCAAATATGAGTTAATTTAGTGATAGAATTTCTACCCGTAAATTAAATTTTTTATATAATCTTTTCATCGAGGGGAAAATTTTGATATCATTCTAGAAATAAAAATAATTGAAATGAAAATTTTGAAAGCCTTAGGCAATCCCTTTCTTTGTGAGGAGGTTAGGTTATAAATCTGTAAATACAAATTCACGACACAAATTTGCTTTTGGAGAAATACTAATTTTATTCTTATTTTCGATTGCCAAACTTATTTTAAGTTAGTTGAACTCGAAATAGAAGAAACGAAAAATCACACTTTTTTTAATGCATAAAATCTATCATATTAAACAAGTAAACACATCATTAATATATATTCGATGGAATTGAGCAATATTAGTTTTTATTTCTTATTTTTTTATTTAAAAGAATATATAAAATTGAGAGAAGGAAAAAAAATAAAAAATAAAAAAATATAAGGCTTTATTTTATTTTTTTAATTTTTATCTTGTGTGCCTAATCCTTCACGCCTAGGGTTTCTTGAGTGTGTGTCTCTCTCTCTATATATATCGTATGCCAACCACACACTTTCACGCATTCAGGTATTCCTCGACGACAGCTCGGCGCATAGGCTTTACCTATTTTTCACTATATTCTTCCTTTTATAATCTTCAACACTTATCAATCTGAGGTAATTCTTATCAAACTCTTATGTGTTTGGATCCATTGAGTTTATGAATTATTTTTTGATTTAGTTTGTTCTGGTGATGAGTTTTTTGGGTTGGGATTTGACGGGTTTTGCGAGGTTATTATTTACGATCATCTTTATGTTTGGCTACGTGGGCTGAGTCTTAAAATTGAAATTGAATCTGGATATATATTTTTTGTTGGATGATTTAGATTAGAAATTTGAGTTCGGAGATTGGATGATTTTTTGTTTGATGTTGTGATTTGATTAGTGAAGTCGAGAAGTAATTATTTATGAAGATTTTATTTATTATTTATTTTTAACTATGTATTCGAGCCTTGAAATTGAGATTGAATCCGGATTTATATTGTTTTGGATGATTGGGATTAGAAATTTGAGTTGGTGACTGGATCTAGGGGTTTCAAATTAATTTGGTCGGGAGCTCGTTTGAAATCAGTCGGTATTTTTGCATATTAAATATTGTGTTAATAGTTCAATTTCATGAACATTTAATTTCAGATCCTCTTTGAAATAAATAATAAGAAGCTAAAATAATAATCTGAGAAAATCAGATTTTCTTTTTGCATTTAGAGATTTACCTATAACAATTTTAGTATCTTGTAGTCTTGTATAACCAATACTTGAAGATTTCCTGCAACTATTGCTTTGTAGAATGGTCAAGAATTTGATCATGGTACTACATCGCGCAATATCGATATTGTATATGGTAAAAAAAAAATGTATGTGGTGGTTTGATTTTGAGCAATGCTTATTTTTAAGTTTTTGTACACATGTGGGCACGATGCTGTGCTATTGTATGAGGTTCAATAGTTCAACGATTGAGTTGTTAGATGTCATGATTTTGCTTCAAAAATTTGTTTGAGACTTCCTTGCTAAAACCGTTGTTTTAAAGACCAAATTGAAAACTGCCTTTAAGACCTGCCTTAGAGTGAATTGTGCAAAAATCGCCCTAAGGTTCTGATTGTAAGGTAGTTTTTGGATCATACTCCTCAGCTGCATGAGTTGCATGCCTCATAGCGCTGCCTCAAGGCTTGTGGCCTCTAAAACATAAAAAAATCTGATAGACCAATTTTGAGAACTGGATTTTTTTTTTCTATTTATTTATTTATTTTTTGATAGACCCACTTCGGAGAAGTCCACTAGCCCCTGCACCTAAAATAATAGTTTCTTTATATATTTTTGTTGTTTGTTTGCTCACTTTAAATTGTTCCCTAAAATAATAGTTTCTTTGTAGATTTTTGTTTTGTTTGTTTTCTCACTTTAAATTGTTCTATTACGAAATTTGAAGATTGTTTAAGATTTATTATGAGATCTATCTTTAGTTTATGGTGAGGCTTATGCCTCAAAACGCCTCGAGGGCCTCGCCTCATGAAGGATAAACATCCCAGTATTTGATTACGCCTTTTTAAACATTGCCTAAAACTATAGGACTGTATGACAAATTCTTGTGAATCTATATTCAAGTGATTAGCACACTTTTTCCTGTTTAGTCCCCTTCATTTTGGAAGCTGTTCCTATTTCTACATCTCTTTCTTCCAGTGGGGCTGCTTTTGATGAGATAATATGGATCTTTTTTGAATTTTTCAAACTTCAGCATGATCATTTTTGTGACCAAGTAAATTTTTTGAAAGCAGAAAAGAATACAAAAGTTATTTTGATTTTGTACGAAATGGGAATTCTGCCAATATTTTTCATTGCCAACTTTGAAGTAACGTGTATTTGGTTCTAATTTATTTTGAGATGAACATATTTGGAGTATTTTGTTGCAATGTGAAAAGTCATTATGAGTTACAAGTTTACGTTTTTGTGCCATATGTATTTACTATGTTGATGTTTCATTTATTCTTTCAGTTCTTACTAATTACTCAAATGTATGATAACAGGTATTTGGCTGCTAAAGTTGCGGCATTTGTAGCAAGCATAAGTGGAGTGCGTTAAGTTAGAAGCTTCTTTTATGTCTGAACAGGCCTCTCAGTTTTTATCGGTAATTGGGTTGCTTGGAGAGTACTGTCCTCCATCCAAATATAAGGATAGTCATTCTGCTCACAAACTTGGCTGCATGCATCTTGAGCTCCAAGGATACAACGTACATTTCCAGGGTTGCCAATTTATGCGTCCTTTTCCGTCTGGTAGTAACATTCACCATACTGAAGAAATCCTTGTTGAAGAAAACCAGCTGCTTCCTTTCTGATTAACTCGATAGAGATCATATCCTGTTTTTAAGGACAAAATGGCTTTGCAAAATATTGGTGCCGGAAACAAAGATGATGCCTTTTACAGGTATAAGATGCCTAAAATGATAACAAAAATTGAGGGTCGTGGAAATGGCATCAAGACCAATTTGGTCAACATGGTTGACATTGCAAAGGCCCTGGGCAGGCCTGCTGCTTACACAACAAAGTATTTTGGCAATGAACTTGGAGCTCAATCCAAGTTTGATGAGAAAACTGGTACTTCACATGTGAATGGAGCTCATGACACTTCAAAACTTGCTGCACTTCTTGAAAACTTCATCAAGAAGTATGTCCAGTGTTATGGTTGTGGGAATCCTGAAACTGAAATCATCATCACAAAATCACAAATGATCAATCTCAAATGTGCTGCCTGTGGTTTCATTTCAGACGTCGACATGAGGGACAAGCTCACAACATTCATTCTTAAGAACCCTCCCGAGGCAANGGTTGACATTGCAAAGGCCCTGGGCAGGCCTGCTGCTTACACAACAAAGTATTTTGGCAACGAACTTGGAGCTCAATCCAAGTTTGATGAGAAAACTGGTACTTCACATGTGAATGGAGCTCATGACACTTCAAAACTTGCTGCACTTCTTGAAAACTTCATCAAGAAGTATGTCCAGTGTTATGGTTGTGGGAATCCTGAAACTGAAATCATCATCACAAAATCACAAATGATCAATCTCAAATGTGCTGCCTGTGGTTTCATTTCAGACGTCGACATGAGGGACAAGCTCACAACATTCATTCTTAAGAACCCTCCCGAGGCAAAGAAAGGACCAAAGGACAAAAAGGCGATGAGGAGGGCTGAGAAAGAGCGGCTTAAGGAAGGAGAAGCGGTTGATGAGGAGCAGAAGAAACTTAAGAAAGATGCTGCCAAGAAGAAAGGTGTTTCTGGAGGTTCAAAGGATGTTTCCACCAAAGCATCTAGCAAGAAGAAAGCCAATGTTTCTGATGAGCAGCATTCTCCGACAGGTAGCCAGGCCGATGACAATGATGTGGAGGCTGGTGAGGACTCCGACGATGACGTCCAGTGGCAGACTGACACATCTGCTGAAGCAGCTCGACAAAGTATTCTAGAGCAGCTGAATTCTGTCACAGCTAGCATGGTTATGATCTCAACCAATGATGAGAAGCCAAAATCAGGTAAAAACTCCCCAGCACGGGAAGAAAAACCCAAGATTAACGGGAACATGGTTAAATCTACTAATGCTCATGCAGAACTTGTTGAGGAAATCAGGGAATTTCTACATAAAGGTTCCTCTGCATCCCAACTTAAGGCTTTCTTGGGTTCTCTATCTGGCACAGATCAAGAGGTTGTTGATGCCTTGCTCGAAGCCTTGTTTAATGGATTGGGCAAAGGATTCTCTAAAGAGGTTGTTAAGAAAATGAAGTACATTGCAGCTGCAGCTCAGGGAGAGGACACGCAACCAATTCTACTTCATGCTATCGAGTCTTTCTGTGGAAAAGCAAGCGCTGAGGCAGTGAAGGAGGTGGCATTGGTTTTGAAAGAGTTGTATGATAATGATATGTTGGAAGAAGTGTACATCGTGGAGTGGTATCAGAAGGGCTTGACTGGTAGCAATAAGGCTTCCCCTATCTGGAAGAATGTCAAGCCATTCGTGGAGTGGCTACAGAGTGCTGAGTCTGAAACCGAAGATGAATGAGTGACCACACCCCGATGAATGCTCTAGAATTCCTCAATTTCTTTTATTACTTCTATCTTAAAAACTGTTTGAAGCTTGGTTTGTGGTCAATAATGCTTTTCGCTTAGGTCCAGGTTGGTTCGAGTCATTTCTACTGGCAGTGTTCCAGACTGTTTTAAGGCTATCTTGATGTTTGTCGCCTCTTGAAATCTGATTTTTCCTTAAGTCTGTTGGTGTTAGTACTCTCATTATGGATTTCTATAATGACATATGTTGGTATTATTTTTTGATTACTTGTTCTTTTTTGATTTTCTATCCTTTTATAGCATACTAGTAAGAATTGAACATGCACTAAACGTTATTTTGAAATACTTTATAAATGTTATAAAAATAATTTTTGATACTAATTTGTTGGGGGCATTCGACGAGTCTCAAACGAATAAAATAAAATAAAATTCAGGATATAAATTTAGGAGAATAAAATTGTACTCTCAAAACATGACTTTTTTGATACATTTTTTTTTATTATTTATTTCATGAAATACTATAAATGAAAAATCTTATTATACTCCTGTTTGGTACACATTGAAATTTTCATTTTCATTCTTCTACTCATTTTTAACCACACATCTTTCAATAAAATAATATTTTTCATCACATCAATAACTTTTCCTTTCTTTTCAACCACACATTCTCTATCAATCTACTATTTCAGAATATATTTTTTCAAAATAATGATCTTCTACTCATTTTCAATCGCACATTTTTCGATAAAATAATATTTTCCATCACATCAATAACTTTTCCTTTTTTTTCAACCACGCATTTTCTATCAATCTACTATTTCAGAATATATTTTTTCAAAATAATGTGGATCAAACGCACCCTATACTTGGTACATAAGAATTAATTGTTAATACAAGAATTTACACTTATTAAAATTTTTAGATACGTAAATAGAAATAAATTCATCTATAATAACTTTAAATTGAAGTAGATCAAGATTTATCAAATCTAGATTAATGTGAATGTGAATAATTGATAATTAATAATACGAAATTTATACATGACAATGATTTTATAATATTTATTGCATATTGAAAGACAAAAAAAGGTAGAATAATGTTTATTAAAATAATTAAATTGCAGTAAGGTTAAAATCCTCCAAAAAATAAATACCACTTCATGTGATATTTAGCCCTTGTTTGATCTGGATTAAAATATGATTTTAATTCAAGTCAAAATCAAACAATCAATATTAACCATATCTTTTATGAGTCCCACAACTTTTCAACCACATATTTCAAAAATTTTTATCGCAATTTACTAAAAATTTAATTTTAATCCATACCAAATACTCTCATAATATATTTTAGATTTGGTTTAACAACAAATCAATAGTCAAAATTTTAATTAATTTTAAAGATCTAATATGTCGGTGTATAATTATCGAATCTCCTCTCGATTGCTATATAGCCCTAGATATGGGAAATGTAAGGGACTGAAGCTAGTCGGCTCTTCCACGTTCTTATAAGTTAAATTTTTTTATTTTTATTTTTAAAACACAAATGTCAATATAGACATTAATCTAACATCATCATCAATCTTTTGACATATGCAAAGTTGAAATGCTCCAAAGAAAAATCGGTTTTGCTAGTGGTACATCAATATGTACATAGGGGTATACACCCCCCTCACATGGGGGTGGGATCCGCTAAAATTAAAAAATATTTTATACAAGTGGGTTCTACTCCCATGTGAGGGGGGTGTACATCTTTATGTACATTTTTTGATATACAAGTAGAATAATTCAAGAAAAATAAAGGGAGAACTAAAGAAATAAAATGAAAAGTTCAAAGGATCTTTACCAGAAATTCAGTGCATGGAATTTCCGTGCACTCTGAATTTCGAATTGCCACGTAAGAGTCGTGCACTATGTATACTGTATACATTTCATTCGCAATCGGACAAATTGAGGTACCAAATCTGATCCCAGGCTCTTTCTGAATACGCAACCCTTGATTAATTTCCCATTTTACCATCGTCTTATTCCAAAACTTCTTTTAAAACCAGTCTGTAGACGATTCCCGGAAAAGTGCATTTATTGTGTGCTGAGGGTATTATTGTCATTTACTTTGAATCGGTGGCGCACTTGTAGTGTAGAATTAACTACTCGCATTGGAGGATTGAAGCAACACGCGCGCCTAAATTTTTAAATACCATTGAAACAAAGCTAATTTGTCTCTACGTACTATTTCAAAATAAATTTTTCAAAAACAAGAGTTTCATGTCTTTGCATTTAATTGAATCTAATATTTAATGTCGATATTGTGCCACATAGCCGCGACAAGCATTAAGCTTCTTCAATAACTAACAACTCGTTATTGAGGAATTTGTTTTTTTCATGTCCAAAACATCCACTAATGAACTCTTCATCGAGATTAGGAAGGGGTGTATCTCACGAAAAAACAACGACCAGTCAAAATTCTCGACGATTGTAGAAGAAGAAATCCCTTATTATCCAAGGGTTGGGATTTTTAAATTTTGTAGTGAGTGTGAACAAGGTGGATGATTCAATGTACTTTTCTTGGGCGTTGAACAAGCAAATTAAGATCTAAGTGGAGGGTCATTTGGCAGAACTGTCACTGATATCGATCCTCATCGTCACTGCTATGACATGGGTTTAGCTTCGTCAACAACAAATTCTCTTCTTTTCAACAAATATTATTGTGTTGTCGTTGCATTGCCAATCGATTCATTGTTGATAATTTTATAGATTTATAGTGTTTTGGTGCACTGACATGAAGGTTTAAGTTAGTTTTTGAATTAGCAGGTATGTAATGCTATGTTCTATTATTTGATTTAATCTAATTCTGAATTATGTAGAATGATGGTAATAATCCCTCTTCTCCGAGTTGAAAAGTGGTAATTTCTCGTGTTTGACTTGAACGTATGATATGTTGTTGGATATTATGTATCTTATTTTTTTGGTGGGAGATCTAGTTGTAATTTCATATGCTTGTCGTTATATATTTTATCAAGAGGTTTAGTGGAAATATTAAATCCAGTATAATAGCGAAGGCTATTTGTTATAACTTTTGTTGAAATTAAGTGTTTAGGTCACATGTATAATTTGGTTGGATCATACATTGATGCGGAAAGATGTTGGTGTTTGATTTGTAGGAAACTACATTTATAAAATTCCTTTAAAAGTTTGATACTTTATAATTTTATTAAAAATGAAATAGGACATTACGTATTAACACGACTTTAGGGATGAGGGTCGGGGGTGGAAGATTAAACTATCCTCATTTATCATATTTAATTTTTAATATTTTTTTGTAATTTTTAAGTACGATTTGAATTGAAAATATGAAAATAAGTAAAGACTAAAAGTATGCAATTTGTCATCATGATATTGAATCATCTTATTTAGATGTCATTGAATTATTGGTCAATAATATGAATGCCAGGTCACTGCATTTATAATTGAACTTATCATTTAATGCTAAATAAAAGTCACGTCTTCAAGTCAATTCATTAAAACCCCTTTTAATAGCATCATGTAAAGTAATTATAAACTCAAAGGCGAGACATTACAAATGAAAATGTGGTAAAATCTACTCGACCAATTGTAGCAAGATTGCAAATCTTTGGCAACAATCAAACAAGGTTTCAACTTTGAAATAAACTGAATTCGTAATTATAAAACATGGAATGATGTTTGCGAGTGAGGTCAATAGATACACGTGAACGAAAATGTTCTTTCCTGAAAAGGTTACGCGTAGTTTCAAGTGTCCATTTGACGGAATTTAAGATAATTGGTTCAACCATTGCACCAAAATTAATAGTTTGAAAGCTTGAATACCAAAATAAATTGAATAAATTATCAGTTTGATACTCCACGTTTCCACAAAATGTAAAAATGGAATGTGCAATGCAATTGCTTAAAAAGAGCGTGAAGAAATTTTTTGCCTGCCTCAAAATCCCCACATTGCCACTTCACCCAAAACCCTCTATCCTACTCACTTCACCAGCAAAACCTATACACACACCGAAAGTCTGAACTCCACCTTCACATCTACATCGGACCGCGCCACCGCCAATGTCGACTTCTGCCATTGAAGTAGACCCCTCCGTCTGGCAGGCCATAGCCGGTTCCTCCGTTCAAATCCCTCTTGTCAACTCCTATGTCTACTACTTCACTCAAGGCCATATCGAAAACTTCTCCTCCACCTCTATTCAGAAATGTAATCTTTATTTTTATCGTCCCATCATTCTCTGCAAACTCCTCTCTGTTCACTTCCTCGCGGACCCTTCCTCTGATCAACTCTCCACCAGAATGCGCCTCCAACCGGTCCACCCAAGTTGGCCTCGCCGGAGAACACGTCTAAATGGAAGTGAGGAAAACGAAGTTCTTTCATACACCAAAATTTTGACTCCATACGATACCAAAAATGAAGGAGGATTTTTTGTTCCGAGGTACTGTGCTGATCTGATTTTC
This sequence comes from Fraxinus xanthoxyloides, assembly GCA_903798325.1. NCBI lineage: Eukaryota > Viridiplantae > Streptophyta > Magnoliopsida > Lamiales > Oleaceae > Fraxinus > Fraxinus xanthoxyloides. The sequence goes on from CAIGRL010298862.1 coordinate 15,294, forward strand.
CCTCGGCTTGATTTGTCAGCCGAGCCACCGATGTGCCAAAACTTGGTAATTAAAGACACTTTTAACTATGCATGGGAGTTTCGCCGTGTGTACAGTGGGACCCCGCCCCATCACATGCTGACCACCGGCTGGAATAGGTTTGTCAACAACAAGCAGCTTGCCCCCGGAGACTCTGTGGTTTTTATGCGCAAAACATCCACCAATGAACTCTTCATCGGGATTAGAAGGGGGGCGTGTCCCACGAAAAACAACGATCGGTGGAACTTTCCGACGATGGTAGAAGAAGAAATCCCTTTCGAGGTAGTGTATTATCCAATGGTGGGGATGCGGAATTTCGTAGTGAGTGCAGACAAGGTGGATAATTCGATGGACTTTTCCTGGGCATTGAACATGCGGGTTAAGATGACGGTGGAGACTCAGGAATTCTCGAGTGTGGCTTGGTTTCAGGGGACTGTCACCGACATTGATTCTCATCGTGACAGCCGTGGTACAGGGTTTGCTTCTCCTTGGCGCATGCTTCAGGTATATATACATGTGGATGCTTGGCTATTTTAAGGGGTGGTAATAAGATTATAGTCCTAAGTTGGATATAGTTCGTGTATTTTTATGATCACTGAGTTGGACATAGTTTGTGTATTAAAAAAATAAGAATTAATCTTGTTTTTTGTTAAATGATTTCATTTAGATTTTGTTATTAACACGCCCCTCAAGCTTTAACAATCACACTTAATCATTTTAGATCTTGTTTTCAACAATAATATTATTTGTCGCTGCATTGATGATAATTTTATAGATTTATCGTGTTTTGATATACTATCACGAAGATTTAAGTCAGTTTTTGAATTGAATATGTACTATTCTTTTATTCAATTTGATTCTGAATTATGAAGAATGATGGTAATTATCCTTCTTCTTGGAGTTGAAAAGTGGTAATTTGTGTTTGATTTGAACATACGACGTGTTACTGGCTATTATGTAATTTTTTTGGTAGGAGACCTAGTCATAATTTCATATGCTTGTCGTTATAGGTTTTGTAAGGGTTCAGTATAAATGTATGCTCGACTTGATTGGATCCAATTTAATAACGAAGGCTGTCTGTTATAATCTTTGTTGGAATCAAGTGTTTAGGTCACATGTGACGTAATTTGGTTGGATAATAAATTACGGCGCAAAGATGTTGTTGTTTGGTTTGTATGAAATATCCTTCGATTAATTTATAGATCACGGATCAAAATTTGTATTTTTAAAACTGTTGAATGCAGTTGGCGACGATTGTGTTTATATTACTAAATTTGCATCTTGTTTGTACTCGAGTAAGTAAATAATCTGTTCATTTTACACTTTTATTCTTCCTATGATCTATTCAGTGAAAAACATTTTATTTGGCCCTCATAAAGTTTAACTTTCAAATACGGAAATAAGAATGCTAATATTTTAGATTGGTTCCAAATTTTCATGATTTTTCGTTTGCAGGTAACATGGGATCAACCAGAAATTATGCAGAATATGAACACAGTAAGCCCTTGGGAAGTTGAACATGTTCTGTCCACCCCACAACTTCATCCTTCAAAGAAACTCAAAGCTCAGCAAAACTCTGGGATTCTACTTGATGAAGAGGAAGAGGTTTTCCACAAGAATGAGTCGAGTAACTCATCAGCTGGACATATGAACTTGTCATCGTCAGATCAATCTCATTCTAGTGCTAGCTTTCAGGGAGCCAGACTAGATCAGAATGTTCGTTCCCATAAAGTACTTACTGATCCAGTTGAAAATGTTGTGGAACTTGAACCAACCACTGTCTCGACATTGGCTAATAATGGAAATTTAAGTTCTGAGAAGTTGTTACCCAGTGTTCAGAACAGCGTCCGTGAACTAGTGGGACTACAAGGAATCCATTCTTCGACAAAGGTTGTCGTCAATTCATTCAAGCTGTTTGGAAAGACCATTCATATTGTTGATTCTGTTGAAAGTCGTGTGGACAACAGTGATACGCACGAGGGCAAACCAGTTTGAAAAGCTTGATGTTGGATTGTAAGCGTAGTCTCTGATATCATAGCATGTCCTTTATAAATACAGGTCGATGTTTAAATAGTGCCTGTTAATCGTGATTTTATAGCATGCTGTTGTATGATATCTAAACGAATTGGTGCTTTAGTTGTAAAATGGTTGTATCACTTTGTTTAGGAACAGAAAATCTGAGTCGTAATTTCTCGAAGTGAGTTGTTGTATGATGTTATACTGTATCTCCTCCAAGGAAATGCTTTAGTAATGTTTATGCCGTGTTTACTACATCTAGCTTTGCTATAATTCTTGTGAGTTGAATGTTCATGTTAAGTTTGGAGCTTATCAATTTGGGTCCGATGGTGCAACCCAATTCTGTTAACTGTTGTTCAGGGCCTGTGATGAAACCTTATTAAATTGAGAAGTCTAACCCATTTGCAGTTGCAACCCGACAACCCAATACACTTAATCTCAATGGCTGAGATTGTAACACGTGGATGAGTTATGACCGTTGAATGCTCCTGACTATTTGTATTATTGGTTTGTCTTTCTCAATCGTCTCATTGGTTCAAGATTATTCTAGAGTTTTCTCATCTTCTTTTCTCTGTGTTCTCTCTCTGAAAACTCTTAGTATTGACCTATCATCCTTAAGTCTACATGTTCTTGATGAGATCTAGTGTTGATTGAGGCTTAGGTTGTGTTTCTATTCTTATGTGGGCAGTAATCTTTGGTTACTTTGTATAATCGTATTTTCTAGGGTTTCTATGAGAGAATATTTTTGGCTATGAGGATTGTTCCTTTGTGGATCTGTTGTATTGTAACTTTGATCTTGATAATATTGTTGCTTTCTAGTGGATTGAAGCGTTAATAACTTTTGGTGAATGCTCAACGAATGATTGGCCCTAATTTGAATAAACATTCGGGCCTTAAGGCGAAAAATAGCTTATGTTCTTTCTATTTTTCTGCTTTATTTCTGCGTTTGGGACTCGTATAATACCAACAGTTCAACTTGCAAAACTATGTGAACCGAGAAAAAGACGCTGTTGCTTGGAAATGTAATTTGTTCAATCCAATCAATCACGAAGTACTTGTGCTCTTGGAAAATTGAAATTGCTAAAAATTATTTCAAAAATGAACTACATGGTTTGAAGTCAAAGTGATACAGTATAACATCATACAATAAGTTCTTCTCCCATCAGCAGTACTTACAGGCAGCACACTAAAAATGTCAAGCGATGGCGGGAGGATCGGCCATTAATAAGTTCCTGTCGGGTGTGACGAAGGCCATGATTGTGAACTGCACCAGTAACACAGCGCGTAAAATCTTTATATCATCTCCGATTCTCCATTAAGGTGATAAATGGCCGGCCGAACCAGCTTTCTTTGGCTTGCAGAATGTTATGGTGATGACCACCGTGAAGGGGGCAAGCCTGGCTTGAGAAAGAAAAGGATGCCTGCAGTTATAGTGTGGCAAAGTATGCTGTGGCGGCTAAATGATGGGGTTTAATTGTTTTTCAAAGATAATGCCGCTGTTATAGTAAACCCTAGAGGTGAAATGAAATGTTGTGCAATTACTGGTCTAATTGGGAAGGAGTGTGCTGATTTAGGGCCAAGGTTTTCTATTGCAGCCAATGCCATAGCTACCGTAATTGGTAAACCTTAAAAGCCGGCGTTAAGTGATGTAGGTGGTATTGGACCGTTGGTTTTGAACACATTATATGCACCTCAGTAGCTTTTTTTTTTTTTTATACTCAGGTGTTCACCTTCGACGACTAATCCTGGAGTCTACGCCTTGGCCCCTCGAGACGCAGACCAGGTAAACAGCAGGATGTGCCCCAAATTGGCCAGAATCCAAGAGCCCCTCCACTGATTTGCCAAAGTGCCGAGCAAGTCAACACATATTGCACCTTGCCTTCCAAGAGAACCTCTACCTTCCACGATAAATCCTGCCTTCTAGGAAAAAGTCTGCCTTCCAAGAGTCCTACGAATCGAACCGTCGACCTTTGAACTGTCAGCAACTAAGAGCCCATTCTTTTGCCAATTGAGATGTGCCTCGGGGGGCGACTCAGTAGCTATTCTCATTTGTATAGTTGGTAGGTCAGAATAAAATGAGCATCATAGGACAAGAAATTAAATTTTATTTACAGTAATGTAGTTTATGCCCCTGTTTGGTACATATTAAAATCTTCATTCCATTCTTCTGCTCATTTTCAACCACACATTCTCATCAATCTACTATTTCAGAATATATTCTTCCAAACTAATGTGGCTCAAACACACCCTAAAAATCTAATCTAATGAGAAATTGGCTAAGTAATTTGGAAGAAAAAGAATTAACTGTCCTTGTATTCAATTAAGATCCTCCTATTCTCTTCACATTTCGTGTGCACCACTTTTTTGACAAATGCCACATTCAATGGAGGTTTAGTAGAAAATCAGCAGTGCAGTAAAAGTTGAACAAAAATTCCAGCAGCGAAGTAAGAATGTCGTGGAACTGGTACCATGAACTCATGTCTCAACAGTGGTTAATAATGGAAATTCACTTTCTGAGAGCGGTGTAAAGCACTGGACTAGTCGGACAACTCTTAGACAAAGGTTGATTGGAAAGACCATTCACATTGCCGATCCCATTGGACGTGGTTATGGAGAAGATGAAACAAGAGAAATGCACAGACCGGTGCAGCTTGTCAGGTTTGACGTGTTATAAAAACATTTTCAGCTATAAAATGAGCTAGCGAATATAGGTTAACGCTATGTTTTGAATTGCTATGTTTACGCTATGTTTTGCACATCTTGTTTCATTATAATATCTACAGGCACTTCAGGCTGCAGGCAGAAGGTTCGACTAGCAATGTTTTTCTTATTTTCTTAGGCAGGCTGCTATTTAGGATTGATAATCTGGTTTTTTAAGTCATTTAAGTTTGATTTTGGAATTAATGTATTGACATTTTATAGGGTGAATGACGAGATTGATTCAAAAGCATTTGTCCAGCATTTTGCAGTGAAGTAGGTATGGTTGATTAGATAGATTAAATCGAAATTTAACATACCGTCTTTTATAATTTAATCTAATATGGGGTTGGCTTAACTTCCGTTCATTACAACTTTTTCTTTCTATTTAAAGAAACTCTCCACTCCAAACAACTTTAATTCGATGATTATAGTGTTTTAACATTGGAACAACGTTATTGAGTATAGCGATGAAAATATATGCACATTATTGAATCTTGTCCGTATTGGTATAGAGGTAGATATAGAGAATCCAAAGAAATGGATCTAGTTGTAGATACCATCAACGGCAGGTCACAACTATTAACACAGTTAAATGTGTTTATTAAATCTTGGGACAATCTTGTTAAACCTATAAAGTCGTAATGAACCACAAACATCCTAATGTCTATCTTTCGATAGAAAGAATTAAAGTGTGTTAACAAGTTTTTGGGCTTCTAGTATATATACCTACTCTCATAGAAGAAGGGGCACACCTACATCTTGCATTTTCCTGTAACCAGAGGGATGAAAAAGTCTTATTTTAAATTCATAAGCGAGGCACTACAAATGACAATGTGGGCAAACATATACTCGCCCATTACAAGATTGCAAATGGAATTTTTTGAATATGTTCTCTCCACCCCACGACTTCATCCTTCATACAAACTTAAAGCTCAGCAAAACTCTGGGATTCCACTTGATGAAGAGGAAGAGTTTTGCTTCCACAAGAATGAGTCGAATCGTCCTTGTCCAATCAGAATGATAGTTCCTACCAAATATCCAGTTGAGAATGTCGGGGAACATGAACCGAGCACTTTCTTAACATTGGCTAATAAATGGAAATTCAAGCTCTCAGAATTTATCACTGAGTGGTCAGAACTCAGAACAGCGTCCGTGAACTAGTTGGACAACAAGGATGCCACTCTTAGAAAAATGTACTTGTCAATTCATTCAAGCTGTTCGGAAAGACCATTCATATTGCTGATCCCGTCGAATTATAAGCAATCTCTGAATGCAGGTCGAGGGCAAACCAGTTTGATAGGTTTGATGTTGGATTATAAGCACAGTCTCTGAATGGGTTTAGGGAACAGAACACCTATGTCGTAATTCCTCGATGTGACTTATTGTATAATGTTATACTGTAATGTTTTCCACATCTATCTTTGCTATAATTTCTGCAGGGAGAATTCAACTCGGGATTAGACGTTAGAAGTGGTCGCGGAACCTCCAGGGCTTTGGGCCAAATACTCCTTGTATTCTTACTTTTCTGCAATTACTTAGTTTTATTTTTGGATTTATTTGGTTGAATCACAGTAAAATCGTTTTATCTGGGACCAATGGTGCTAAAAAGTATGATTTGTTCAATCCAGTCATTCACAAAGTACTCTTGCTCTTGGAAAATTGAAATTTCTACTAATTATTTCGTAAATAAATTAGTTGGTTCAAAGCCAAAGTAACAATATCACACACTAAGTCCATTTCCCATCGTCACTTACAGGCAGCACACAAAAAATGTCCAAGCGAGGGCGGGAAGGATAGACCATTAACAAGTTTCTTCTTGATCTGATGGTGACCATGATAATGAATTGCAAAGATAACGCGGCATGGGACGTTGGAAGTCTATTTATTCCTTCACGTCTTAGCTTTATTCCATCACCACGTCTCTAATAGGTGCCCACTGTTAACAAATATAATCTTATT